>JASSUY010038453.1:33375-94291 GCA_032466535.1 Forpus xanthops | reverse complement strand
AAAAAGAGAAACAAAGAAAAAGAAAATAGTTGTTAGAAGGAGTACATCCAGGAATCCAAGAAAAAAAAATGTGGAGGAAAACAAATAACCAATGAAAGACACAGACAACTAGTCAGCAAAAAGCACTTTGGACCAGATTTTCTCTACTGCATTTGTGTTTTGATTGCAGAGATGTTATGGGGGTGGCTTCTGTGAGAAGCTGCTAGAAGTCTTTCCCGTGTCCAGAAAAGCCAATGCCAGCTGGCTCCAACACGGACCCGCTGCTGGCCAAGGCTGAGCCCATCAGCAACAGTGTTAGCACCTCTGGCATAACATAGTTAAGAAGGGAACAAACAGCAGTTGCAGCCAGAAGGTGTGACTACGTGAGAGGAACAGCTTTGCAGACACCAAGATCAGCAAAGAAGGAGGGCGGAAGATGCTTCAGGTGCCAAAGCAGAGATTCCCCTGCCACCTTTGGTGCAGCCCATCGTGAAGCAGTGTGCCCCTGCAGCCCATGGAGGTCCATGGAGGAGCAGATCTCCACGTGTAGGCCATGAAGGACCCCACACTCGATAAGGGAGATGCCTGAAGGAGGCTGTGGGAAGCCCATGCTGGAGCAGGCTCCTGGCAGGACCTGTGGCCCATTAGAGAGAGGAGTCCAAGCTGGAGCAGGTTTGCTGCAGGAGTTGTGATCCCATGAGGGACTGACACTGGAGCAGTCTGCTCCTGAAGGACTGCACCCATGGGAGAGGCAGTGGAGCAGCCTGTTCCTGAAGGACTGCACTCCATGAGCTGCTTTTCATGGCATTTTCTCTCCCTTATCCAGCTGAGGAGCAGAGTGACTGAGCAACTTTGGTGGGCACCTGGGTCAACCCATGACACCTACACACTGCAAAGGAAGCTTGAAGTACCTTACAATAAGTAGTGAATTTAATTTGAACAGGAAAATCCTATAGGAAGACCTCTGAAATCTCCTGCATCAGTTTCTAGGAAAAACAACTGGGAAATACTCCAATGTGAAGGAGAGGGCAAAGCAGAATTATTCAGTATAAATGGCTCTATTCACAGCATGATTTTGGAGTTCCCTTTTGAAACTAAGCAAGGTAGGACCTGGCTTCCAAGATGAGAGCCCTTCCCAGTAGTTTGCAATGATGGATGAGCAGGAATATCTCTTTTCCTCCATTTACTGTGACTGAGATGAGAAATTCAATATTTTTTTCACATGACATCAGAATATACCTTGTGCCTGAAATGGTCTCATATAGGTACAGATGCTTTAGTGTTAGAGTTTGCATCCAGCGTGCGTTGTTGAAGCAAATTTTTTTATCATCCCTGCTTCCTCTGCTTTCTCTGGTTCAATAATGTGAACCAATCTTGGAGTGCATGAACTTGATGCATTTCTGATGAGAAGTAAATGGGAATATGTGCTTCAAAGGTGCCTCTAGGGTACGCCTACTTCAGCCTACTGGACCAGGTTGGAGCTCGTCTGACAATAAAATATAAATATTTTTGAAGAAAAGAAAACAAACCCCAAAACTAATGAACACTGAGAAATAATCACAAATTACAAATGGTGTACATATAAAGTCCTCAGTAGCACTGGTTTCACTCTAGATTTTTTCCTGTCGATCTGTCCTACATCGTAATACAAATGTAGCAAATTAGTCCAGGATTAAGTATGCTTTAAAGCTACTAAATTGCTATGTAATATATAAAAATAAAACTGAAGTCCCAGCCATGAACCTTTAATCATGAAAAGCAGAATGAAAGATTCTTAACTATTTTACAATACTGTATTTAGCAGTTGAACCACCAGAAAAGAAAGCAAACCCTGGGAGATCAAAATGAACCAATCATCATAAATTTCTAACTTGTGGAAATCTAAGGACGTGAGCTTATCCATCAGATCACCTCAAGGAACATTACAGGAGTAAATATAACCATATTTCAATGAATGCTGACATATTATCAAGCATACTATAAAAAAATCAGAAAATCCCAGGGGTCATCAATTCTCATTTGTGTGTAATTACCTGTAAAACGCATAGATAAGTTTCAGTCATTCAAGCCACTGGCCTTCTTCATGACCAACCATTTCTAATAAACGTACATGATCAGTAACAGTTTTGCTTTCTTAACAGTGAGCTTGTAGAAGCTTGTCATCTGAGAGACAAAAGCAGTAACAGGAAGAGACTGAAGTATGCCCTGTGGGGTGCTACTAAGCAGTACGTTCATTAAGCAGTTCTTATGATGCCATAAATACTTTAGTCATAAGGACCAAACATAAAATCCTAGACTTTCTAATACTCCAATAGGGACTACTTTGCTTTCTGCAATATGCGGTTCTTCTTTTCAGAAAAAAACATACCAGTAGCT
The DNA here is from genome assembly GCA_032466535.1 of Forpus xanthops. Taxonomy (NCBI): domain Eukaryota; kingdom Metazoa; phylum Chordata; class Aves; order Psittaciformes; family Psittacidae; genus Forpus; species Forpus xanthops. The sequence goes on along the minus strand of JASSUY010038453.1, from coordinate 91,936 downwards.
ATTTCTTTCCTAATGGAAATGATTTTGCTTTGAAACGTGCTCAGAATATTACAGGTTTATATTTTTTATAGCTTTTTATGCATTAGGTTGACATAATAAGACATTTAAACCATTCACCTAATTAAAACTGCATTAAAAAATATCCCATGACATCATAAAGGAGAAAAATTTTGAAAAGCATTATGAAATTGCAATGCTGTAACAGTTTGGAACTATTTTGCATACAGTGTTGTGTGAAATTAAATTGTTCCCATATTTTACAAAGATAATATAAAAAATATCTCAGCCTGCAGGAATAAACAGGAAAATATAGCTAGCTCACAAAGCAAGTAGATTCCTAATTTCTCTAGGCAACAGGTATGTGGTGATTTGGAGTATAGGGAATATAAGAAGTGCCCAGATCTACACATAAGAAAGAGCATGTAATAGATCAAGTTTGCCTAGATGACCTTAGCTAGTACTCATTTGTTTCTCTGGGAAAGCTACAGTTTAGAAGAAACAGCTATGCATGGGCTTAATTACACAATTTAGACTAGGAACTTACTATTATGCTGGACATTTATGATATTCCTTTAAGGTACATGTCAATGTCTTCTTCAGTTCCTGGTTAAAACAAAAAACCAAAAAACGTCTGACCAATTTAAATGGATGAGAAGTGTGTAAACTTTGGAAACAGATAAAATAAAAATCAATATATAAGATAGAAACACATAATATTTATTTATTTTTTTTAATGTATAAAATATAAAGAATATCTTCTCATTCTGAAGTTTAATATTGCATAAAAAAGGCAAACATTTGGATCCTAATACTTTAAATGATCAAAAGAAACCAGACAACCTAAATAACGAACATTTCAGTTCCCAGATTAACAGCTGATTGCTTAATTGCTAGTGATAGTCTTATCTATGGCCTCATCCCTGTACAGCTTTTGAAATCAGGCATAAAATTTACAAGCCCTGGACCTCCACAAGTGTTTCTAGTTCATACAAGAATATAAAATGTAATTCTAGTTAGCTGATGAGATCAAAGTTTAAATAGGATAACAAAAAGCAAGCTTCTTAACATTATTAATCCTAAAACACAGTGAAAGCTTCACCAGAACTTTTCCCTCCAGATCTGCAGAATACACCATTTTAGGTCAATTATTAGTTTAGTGGAGTGTTTACCTTACAAGTAAAGCTGAAACAGCACTCAGCTTTATGCAGAAACAGCTACCTAAGCCATTTTTTTCAGAAGACATCATCCTCCTTTATGTAGAATAAACAGTAGTCGGCTGTTTCTGATTTCTCTTTAATTTTTCTCTCTGCTTTCCTTTCTAGCCCCAGCTGCCATTTTCTTGGATTTCTGTGTCCTACAGCATTACCTTCCACTGTATTTTCAAAAGAAAGTTATGAATTTATCCAACTACTACCTGTTCTTAAATACATAAGATATCTTTTGGCTGAGTTGTCTTGCTGTGTCAAGTCTTGTTTACAGACTTACATATTACAAGGGTAGCTTTTTGTCCTGCTGTGAGAAATGGCAAAAATGCAATGCAAAGCATGTCTACCACAGTCGCACATATTTTGATCACCTAGAACAAAGCTTCAGTGCACTGCCAATCAGGAGCAAATTCAACAGAAATTGCTGTTTGTATTGGAAATGTGTATTGCAGAAAAGTATAGCAATGAGACCAAATCCAACAAAAGCTTTTCAAGCACAGGAAAATGATTCCAAGCAGAATTATAATTCAGCAAAATGGTGAGGCTGAGACTATTGTGTTCTGAATTCTTAAACAAACAGGCAGGTGAAAAGGAGGGTTTCATCATGAGTCTTTGCGGTAACTAATTAAACAATGTTTCCAGCTATTACCCTATGGTCCCAGTATGTCTTGATCAAATGACATGAAAAATACCTGCAAAAAAAATCAGCTCTCGCCATTATCAATAAAACATTGAAACTAGAGAAGCAGGAAAGAGAATTTCAAACTGTTATGACTGGGTTAGAAAACAACTTTTTGTTTTGCTTTGTTTTGTTTTGTTTTTTCTCATTTCTCTTTTTGATGGAATCATTCTCTTTCAAAACTGAAAATTGGTTTTGGAGTAATGAGGAAGACAAAATTGTAGTAGTTTGACTTTTAAGTCTTGTTCTATCATAGATCAAGATTTAATTCCCATTCTGTCATTAAGGCTACTACTCCTTATAGGTTCAGAAGACCCAGAGATCTCTGTAGTTCCAGGTGCATAAAATGCACTACTATTTCAGTCAAGTGTTTTGAGCTGTAAAGTAAGGGTGAGAAACCAGTTTGTTTCTTTTTATTAGGTTCATTTACTGTGAAAAAAATAATAGTCAGGTTCTGTGGCAGAGGTCCCTCTTTTCAGGGTTTGTCTGACTTCAGTGTTTACTTCGATTCAAGACTCTGTAAAACCAATCATAATTGAGATATTTCTTCACTTGTATTCTAACTAATGTGATATGATCACTAGCCAATTCAATTTTTGCATTTGGAGCATTTTTATGATATTTATCCCTTAGATGCCTAGCAAACAGTTAGATAGAGTCAATATTTGAGGAGATTAAGAAAAGAAGAACCTGGATTTAGTAAGTCTCTAGCAAAATGCTGAAAGGCAAATGCCTTGTCTGAAATTTGAGATTTAATCCAATTGAGTCAAAACTCAGCTTGAAGACAGAACAGCCAATTCCTTGGAAGTGCTTTAAAGCATTTTGTAGTGTTGAAAGAAGATGTCTTCAGTGGTGTGAAAAGAGAACTGAGAGAGCTTAAAAACTATAATGATGCATATATTGTGTTTGACTTTTTCAGAACATTATGTTAAAAAGATAGAAGAAATAAATAGAGAGGTAGGCTTTTAATAAGACCTTAAACAGTAAGGCCTGATTTAAGCCATTTAAAATGTGGAAGTTAGTCATTGGACTTGGTGAATTTTATCAGACTAACAGAAATCAGAATAATAATAACAGAAAAATAACTGCAGCAATATTGCAAGATATAATTTTTACATGTGAAAATTATGATATGAAAAATAATAGGCCCATATAAGGTGAAGAAAAGACATTAATGTTTGCATAAGGACATGAAATTGAAAGTTAAAGTCACAATACAAAAAGAATTAGAAAAAGGACTAATAATGTAATTAAGTCTAATGGTTCAAAATGAAAATGTGGCTACCACTTAAGATAAAGAGATAAAAAAATAGAATTTGGAAGGGTATCAAAATACCAAGGTAAAGAAAATTGACAGTGGTGGTTTTAGACATCGATAAAGACTTGATATTGACATGTGTCTAGTATGAAATTAGTAGTAAATGGGAGCACAATTGAATATCAAAACACCACACTAGATTTGGACAAAAATAAAATTGTACAACAATGTATTATAAGCTGAATTAGAAATGCCTCCTCTCTTTAGCACCTTCATATTAACACAAAGTTTTTGACTATTAATAGACTTTACAGAGGTTAACTGCTCTTGCTCCAATTCCCCATGCCAGGTGTCTGCCTTAAGGCAATTTTACATCATGAGTTTCCTTAAATACACTCTGGACTTTCCTGAGAATGAGAAAATATGTTGTTTTTCTGCAAATTATATGGTCACTTCCTTTTTTATTTTTCCATGAAATACGCAATTACACTTGGAATTGCCATAAGATTTTGAGAAAGCACGCAGACCTGTAAGGGAGCCCTAGTATAGAAAATTCAGTTGAAAAACTGCAGATGCTGACTGGAATTTCTGACTACTGCAAATCTGGGTGAAAAGGATTATCTGAAATTAAATAAGACTTAATGATCCAGAAAACTTAAAATGTGATCCTTTAAAAGAAGCATATAAAAGGGTTAACACACTGAGGAGGAAAGGCGACAGGGTACTAATGTTTGGAAAACGCACCTGTTAAGCAGAAAAGAAAAAATGAAAGAGAAGTAACAAACCCACAGGCTATAGCATAAGTTACCTATCCATAAATTAATGGAGTAAGAAATCTGTACATTCTGATAGTCAGCCTCCTTATACTTTTGTCCAGTGACCCTATATTTTTAATCAACCTCCCTGTATGTTTTTTCACGTGTATCAGGAAGGTCTTTCCTGCCTGTGCTATAGAGGTTTTTCAGGTAAATGGATTACTGTAGAAAGACAAAAAAAAAAAACAAAAAAAAAACAAAAAAACCCTAAAACCAACACAAAACCCAAACAGAAAACTCACACACACAAAAAAAAAAAAAAAAAAACCACAGAAAAATTAAGTAGTGATAGAGGAAGGGAGCAGATGAAGAACTAGATGACAAAGAAAGGGAAAAGACTGAGGAAGGGAAAGAGGGCTTGAAATGGGAAATCTGAGGGCAAAAATTGGTAAAAGTGTAGTCACTAGATCAACATGTAGGTTGGAAAGGAACTTTAGAGATCATCTAGTCTAATCTCTGCAAAAAACAAGCACAACTTTGAAGTTACAGCAGGTTACTCAGTGCTGTGTCCAGTTAAGTGCTTTAAATCTCCAACAATGAAGGTCCAAAGTCATTCTGGGAGCCTGCTCCTGGGCTTCACTCTCATTGTGAAAACATCTTTTTCCTTATACCCAGAAAGAATTCCATTTGTGGGTATTGCTTCTTGTCCTTGTAAACTAATCTGATTTTTGGTTTGGTGAATCCTATTTAACTAGCTGTGAGAAAAAGAAGATAATTTGTCTTCCAGATTCCAGGCTGAGTTTGCAGAATCTATGTAATAAGAAACATAAGCAAAATGGAAAAAGAAATTAACAATGGTCAATGGACAGGAACAGTCCTTCCCTCTCTTCCTTAGAAACGTATATTAGAATTGCAAATTACTGGGTCAGAAATTAACTTTGAGCCCCACAATGCTGTTTCTTAAAAAATCACTTTTTAGATTTGGATTCGAATTCAAACAAACCTTACCAGTAAATAAAATGAACTGTGTCAAAACAAATGTTGGAGCTGAAGTTCACCTGCTGAGCGGAGGCTAAGCAAGCCATACGTTTATGTATCTCTCCATAACCATAGTAGATGTTTAAACTCTATGAAAACTACGTATTTAAAAATAATAGACCTAAATATTACCAAATGTTCAAAAAGAAGAATTATATGGTAGTACCAGTACATACTGCAACAGGCCAGCTGGCCTTTATCTCTTCCTTTCCTATTCTGTCTCATTGTCCACTGATGGTAGTGTTACACTTCAAATGAATGAGTTTCATTCAAGGCTTTGAAAAACTGAATAGATCTTCCCTGGCCATGACCCACCAACAGAATTCCCATTTCCAAAAATGTGTCTCCAAATAAATCATTTCTACATATTTGTAAAAATTACTACAATTTCTTACTTCTTGAGAGACAAGTGACAGCAAGCACTAAAGCTGAAAGTGATGTGACAAGCACAGGAGCACACTGTGGTGAAACAATTCAAGCTTGTAATTAATTTCTATCTTTAAATTCCCATCAGTAATGTTTATTTAGAGGACCCTGACAGGGTGGAGCTATCAAGAGAGAGAATTTCTGTTGCAAAGGTTGCAATACTGTTTGCATATTTACTATGGAGGCCCTCAGATAATGATTCAGAACAATAAACAAGGAAAACCTTTACAGACCTGTTTATTTAAAGCAATCTCAACAATATTAGTATTCCTTATGGAACATATTTGGTATTACTGTGTTTAATGAAAAGTAGGAAAATCACCTTGTAACATTCAATTCAGAGGTATAAAAAAAATCTATAAATAGGTCACTGTACACATTGTTCTAGGGATTTCCTTCATGAATCTCATCATGCTGCGACAGGTCTTATTTGAAAGGATTCTGAAAAAGGAGGCAAATATACCAGCACACACACCATTTCTATTTAATATCTGCTCCAAAGAGGCCAGCTATGAATGATTTCCAATTCCATTTTCCTTTGAATACAATCCCATTCCCAAACCTGCGTTACAATAAGGAAAAATGCCAAATCAACATCTTGCTCCAGGTGTCAAATACCTCATGTCAATGCCAAGTTGAAGAGATTAATCAAGTAAAAAAATCCATTCTATTTTCATGTTAGAAATATTTGGGCTATAATTTCTTACTTGTTTTAAGTGGTATTATTTAGCAGTGAAGGAAATTTTTTTGTGTGTGTATATGTATGCATATATACACATCTCTCTGTGTTTATGTATTTATATACATATAAATGTTGCACCTAATCCATTTTTATTTTTTTAAACAATAAAAATAACTATCCATTTAGAGGCTTATTTTATTTTTTCAACACTCTTGTGAAGAAATAGTAAAGTTTCCCTTAATGTTTGCATTTGGTTTTGTTGGTTTTTTTTTTTTTTTTTTGCATGAGAACAGACAAAACATGTCCAACAAACAGCTGGAATAAATGGACTACAGAGTCTGAAAGATGATCAGAAAATCCATTGAGCATCTTTGATCTTGAAGCATCTTTGTGTTATATGTATTCCAACTCTCTACTCTGATAAGGACTTCAGAATTGCACAGTGATGGCTATCAAATACAAGCAGACAAAAATTAATGAGGTATAGGACAATGCAGGTCTGTGTCTGTGGTCTTCCTGGGGAGGGAAGCCAGTGGAGATACTAGAAATTGGTGTGAGCTGTAGTGTAAACTTTTGAGCACATAGGTCTTATGTGGCATACAACATAGCTTGATGAAACCTACAAACCCAAGAAGTTTTCATCTTAAAAAAAAAAAAAAATGAGGCTTTTGCTAGTATTGCTTATTTTTCTCCACTGTTTCTGAAAGGACTCTGAACAAGCTCCGGTCTCTGTGGTAAAAGTAGGTTAGGTAAATTTTACACCTTAAGCCTCGTACCATGAAATAGTTCTTTCAGGATCTCCTCTACTCTGTCACACAATACCTCCTTACTCATACCCATTTACATTTTGGAATATCTAAGCTTTCTTGCTTCTACTGCTCTGTTGGAAGGTTGCTTCAGAAATGCATTTATCCATTACTTCCTCTCTGTTCTTGACCAGTGTGTAGCTATTTATGCAATATATTCTTGAGCACCATCTGCTGGTACTTCTTCTATATCTGAAATATCTAAATCTATATAGACATAAAGCATCCTTGTAACATTTCCTCTGGACTGAATAAGCTGGTACTCAGTCTCCTTAGTGCAATGGAGTAATATGGTGCTCATGTAAGTGATCTGGCCTGATTCACAAAATGCATGGTGATCTTGGCTGGAGAAGAAGGAGAGATAATACTTCTTAACACACAACTATAGCTAGAAGAGAAAAACTGAAAGAATACCTATACATCTTCTGGTATGCAGAATTCATCTTCTATTTCATGCTACCTGTATAGCAAAAAAGGAACTGCAATTTAAGGGTCATATTATTAAGGATACCTAAGGTTTTATTTCAAATGCATACAGTTTATTTCAGAGAAACAAATATTAAATATTTTTCCAACTGTGAAGGAAATTATTATGCCAGCTTTATAGCAAGAGAAATTATATGCCTGTAAAAATTGCTGATCTCATCCTGTTGACAAGTCTAGTTAAAAGGTACTATTAGTATGACAGTCACTGCTGCCCCAGAAGACCTCCATTTGAAATTTATACATTCTTATTTCAGAAAGCGAGGGAGTCTATGTTGAGAAGGAATAACATTCTTTTTAAAATTCTGCCTCAGAGCTGCTAGCAAGAACTTTGATTTATTAAAACTGAAATAAATTCAAGCACCTAATTTGGAGTCCCCAGCTTTTGTACAACTTGTTACTCCCATTTCAGATGCTTGTGACATTAAAACTAAGCTGGCAATTTTCTCATCCCTACAGCTCTGTTCTCACACTGGAAATGTGAGACTACAAAGCCAGAGAAACAAACTATTTGTGATGAAATCTTGTGACAACTGCCCCTGTCATATTTGAATGTGATTAAGCAAAATATGCACCATTGCTAAAGAAAAGCTTATGATCTGTGGTTTAAGAAGAGGCTTTGTCATATCTTGTTTAGCACAAGAGCATCCAGGTCCTGAGATCACTTGTTAAATGCTGTAATAGTGTTCTTGCTAATAGTGAAAGCATTTTTGTACAGGATCCAGTGTGACATTTTCAAACCACTTGCTGCAGTCCCAGTATATAAGAAACTAAGGGTTGAATCAAAACTCTATCTCCCTCTGCAATTCACAGGAGACTTTTCAAGGGTTCACAGGATGTGAGTGGAATGATACAGATAGAGTTTTTGAGAAATTAATCTGTACCTCTGCTATTTTGTATTTCTTATGGAAATTCTGATCGTAAATGCACCTTGTTGCTTTTAGAATCCATTTATACTTCTGGCCTCTACAATTTTTCTTGGTAATGAAATCCAAAGTGCAGTTATATGTGGATAAAAACCTATTACTTTTTATTTATTTTAAGTCTCCTGCTTGATAATTTCTTAATGTTTCTTTTCCACTCTTCTATTATGAACCACTGAATGAAAACATATTTGCTCTTTCCAGACCATTCCTGATTTTGCTGATTTCTATGATATACCCATACCACATCATTGCACATAAGGAAAACATTACACCTCTGATGATACTTATGCCCTTTTTCTGCAGAACCTCTCGTAGAACTTTTCCTGCCTGTTTTACAACCTGAACTTTCTTCTTGTAAAGTCCTGCTTGATATATGTTTTTTTGCATGACTCTGACTTCCTGTGGGCTGCCGTGTGATTTTGGAAACGTTTCAATTCTCCTTTTTTGCACCAATATTTGGGTATCATACCCTCACATGCACTGTTTTACAGCAAAAATGAACAGATCAGCAGCAGTGCAGTTTACACATGTGAATATTAGAAAGTTTAATTTCTTTTTCCCTATCTTTTCCAGTTCCTTTTCATCTCAGTTCTGCTGTCCAAAGCTTTTCTATCATTGATATATTTCTGCTTCTCTTGCTGATCAGTTATACAAAGGTCCAGGTTACCTACAGTATAAATTTCAGGCATCATTAAATTTAAGAGGCTGCAGATTACATCTGCAAGTATACTCTTCTGCTAGGAGTTTGCCCTGGTTTCATTGTTCCTGCATTTCTGTTACTGCATCTCTGTTCTAGCTCTATGATCTTTTGAACTTTGGTTAACTAAAGCCAAAATTCATCTTTTATTTCTGTTTTTTGTGGACCATAAAATCAATAGTTCCACATAGGTGGGGGAAGAACTTGTTCAGCTGAAGTCTAAGCAAAACTGTCAGCTGCAAGTAAGTCTGCCCCTATGGAAAAAAATAATGTCTGTTTATAGTTGGAAAATCAGGATGAGTACTCAACCAACCTCACTCAGATACAGTACTCCACAGAGCACACTCATTTGCTGGAATGTGCCAGACATTCATTGCCATTTGATTTAAGACTAATTTATCATTAACTGGGTGTCCTGCTTGTTCTGAGGGCACTGACAGCTCTAAATTGTATTACACAGAGCAGAACATGGATGTTTTGATTTATTTATTGTGGCTGATTATTTTCAGCAAGATGAAAAAAAAAGTAAAAGTAATTTTTATATGCTTAACTAATTTGTAATACGGATTGATAGCCATGTAACCAGGATCTCCTAAATGTGAAGTTCTATGTCTCAGTGGAGTTTTAACCTGTAAATAAAGCAAAAAGCAATTAATGAATTGAATTCATATTCTGTCCTGAGAGAGTGAATCAGGTTTGTTAAATTCCATGTATATATTCTTGTTCAAATACAAATCGAAATAGACTGATTTACATTGCTCGGTAATTTATTTTTCCCCTGTATTTTCACATTATATTAAAAAATAGAACCTAAATATTTTAAATAACGTTGAAGAACATTTTTATGGATTCAGATACAATATTTAAATACTGCTGTTAACTACCTCTTAATTGCAGATTTAAGATAGTTATTTTGGTAGTGGAGAATTAGAATATTTATCCTCTATGAAATCCACTGGTTTATGCTGGTAAAATCTCTCTGAAATTTTACAAAATACACACCAACCACAAAACTTCATATTTTGTTTCATTTGTTAGTAGAGTTTTGCCAGTTGTGCTGGATTTCCAATTGTCTCATGGCTAAATAAATGGTCCCTGAGTTCTGTGTCCAGATCTGCTGAGGACTTAATGCTAGTAACTCTTGGAAGCAAAGCATTTACTGAATACTGTTCAGCAATACATCACATCACAAGCATATATCTGATAATTATAATTACTCTCACCATTGCGTTAGTTGTTTGGCTTTGCTCTGAAATGAATTAAGAATTCTTCCAGAGCCAGTGACAATAAAAAAAAGACGTAAGAACAAAGCTTTTATTGTTTCGCTCTTGTTAGTTCTTGCCTTTCATTTACCTGAGGGAAGTCTGGAGACTTGTTTAGTGTTTCCTACCTAGCATATGGAGAGAGAGAAGTGAAAATGTGGTTAATTGTCAGACATGCTAAGGTTGAGTGGGGACCACAAGAAAGATCATAATTTGTCATGCGACAAATTATTCAAACAAAAAGAAGCTGAGTAAATAACCTGCGTTTTGAGGAAACAGATAAAATTCCATTCTTGATGCAGGGACTATATTGTTATTTAACTTGCAGTGCATGCAATACAGCAGGCAGTACTAGTGGTTCTACATTTCTCTTCTCCTGTCTTGATAAAACCCACTTAGCATGAGTACAGCTCAGTTTTTGTTGATAAAATAGTCATGAACATGCCCATTATTTTCATCAGCATGAATTGATCTGTGTTCTTCCTACCAATGGCCATGATCCCTCCTGGTGTTTTCTGCAGGGTGTTATAGTGTCTCTATCAGACTCTTCCACACAAGACACTCCAGCAACTGCTATGGTGGCAGGCCAAATATCCTTTGCTTTTTGCATCTGTTGTAATAGGTAGGAAGATAGAAAGTCATTTCCAAAGCGTCTCTTTCAGCTCTTGGGATGTGACAGTGTTTCTTCATAACTGATTGCACAAAGTCTGGTGAGAGTTGGTACACTTCTAGAAGGACTGAAGTGCAACTGAAATAGTCAGAGAATAGTGTAAGGAGGAAAATAATTTCCTTTAAAGGTAAATACTTTTATTTCTTTCTAAAAATGTTAATCAGTGGGAGATTAACATTGGGAGAGCCTGTCCTGAGATCATATACTGGCAGAGGGGTCGCTGCTGGGGTCATGGAGTGATTATAGAGTCCTTGGGAAGATTGCACAAGCATATGGGGTGTTTAGGGAGAAATCAAAGGTGGGGAAAGGGATGGGAAGAATGGGAAGAAGTGCAGGAAAATAGAATGAATGGGTTGGGTGTGAACATCTGGCAGGTCAGTACACTTGTCTGGCTATGCTCCGTGCCTGCTGCCTTCAATTAGTCCTGGCTTCTCTTGAAACTCCATTTTTATCTGCTTTCCTCTGTGAGGGGCTCTGTATGGGAGTAATGATATGTGTGTGCATGGGGGAGATGAGTGCAGCCACTGGAATAGGACCAGGGATCATAGTGACCATGCAGCAGCACCTGGAGTGACTAGGAGCATGCATGCATAGGAGCCAGCCTTTGCGTGTCTGCCTCTGGGAGGCAACTGGAGGAGCTGGCTACCAGAATGCTGTTGTTTGACTCCAGCTGGCAAGTAGGTATACCACAGCTGCTCACTCACCTCCCTCTCTGCCCCAATGGGATGGGGGGGAGAATTGGAAAAGAGGTAAAAAGCTGTTGATTGAGATAAGAACAGTTTTATAATTGAAAGAAAGCAAAATATAATAATAATAAACCCTACAGTAATCATAATAAGAAATAAAAAAAAAAAGAAAGGAATAAAAAAATAATAAACCCACAAGTAATGCACAATACAATTGATCACCACTCACTGACTGATATGCAGCCGGACCTAAGCAATGATCAGCCTCTTCTAGGTAACTGCCCCCAGTTTATACACTGGGCATGATGTACTATGGTATGGAATATCTCTTTGGCTAGTTCAGATCAGGTGTCCTGTTTCCACTCCCGACTTCTTGTGCCCCTCCTCACCGGCAGTGCATGAGAGACTGAGAAGTCCCTGATTGGGAAAGAGCTACTGAACAACAACTAAAACATTGGTGTGTTATCAGCATTGTTCTCATACGAAAATCAAAACACAGTACTGCATCAGCTGCTAGGAAAAAAAATAACTCTTGGCTTTCTGGGTTACAAGTGCACACTGCCAGCTCACGTTCATCTTCTCATCGACAAACACCCCCAAGTCCTTCTCCGCAGGGCTGCTTCTGAATCTCTTTTCTGCAATAACACTATATACTCTGTGCATAGTGCATACCTCTGCAGAACAAGAGCAGAATTACCAAAACTTATGGTAAAGATGTGACAGTCAGTATCAAGTAACATTGCCTTCTCATGGAACTCACTAGTATCAGCATGAACAATGCAACGTCAGTAATTCCATACCCAAAGTCTGGGGCTTGGATGGATTCTGTAGGTTTTTGGGCAGTCATAGTATCCATTTTTACTGCACACTTGAAAGTAATGACAGAAATTCTCTCTTTTTTCATTCCCTTCATCACCTGACTCCCAGTAAATTCAAATAAGTATTTTCTTGAATATGGTGAGAGTTTCAAAACACAAAACTCTTTACTGTTGTATTCTCATTGTCTTTGCAGCAACTTAGTATTGTGAAAGTGCAATATTTTACAGGTTTTGCTGTAACTGCAAACCCACCTTGAAACTAATAGGATTTATTTTCATTTTTTCTTTGGTTATGCATCACTATCACTGATCTCAGCACATTTTGGAGAATTGCTTCCAGCTGTTCCAAACCAGGCAAACATAAGCCATTCCTTCTCACTGGTCCTCTATGATATAATTACATCAAGAAAAAACCTTGCATTTTAATAATAGCCTCTATATTTCTCAGAACATAATACTTTTAATTTGTTATACCTTCAAACATATAAAAAAATTTATAGCAACATTAATTCTTGAGAACTTGCAGCAATAGTTAATATGCACAAAGCAGCAAATCCTATGAGAGGCACCATACATTTTTCAAATTTTGTTGAAGTTACAGAAATAACAGACTTTTTCTTATCTGTATAGATGCAATCTCTGTTTCCACTACATTGCACGCAGATGATAATGCCAACTAGTTGTCTGAAAAATTTATGGCAGTTAGTCTAACTGCTATATAGAAGAGATCCATACAAATGGTGTAATGAAGGCACACAGTAAAATTACTTATTATTTCTTTTATAGCACTATGAAAGAGACAGACCAGCACTTTATTTGTGAAGATTTGGAATTTATAACATTTGTGATGTGAAAGTAGGTTGCAAAGGCTGTATGTGGAGACAAAAGTACATTGAAAGTGTTGTTTTTTCCTTTTTCAAAGGAACCTCACCTAACAATTCCATGCAGTGTGCTGCTTGTGTAGATGTCGGAAAATTAAGAATTCAAGGCATTCCCATATGGTACAAGGAAATGTACATTCTTACTACTTTGTGCCTTGCCAAGGCAATTACATACCATGAATTGAGTTTCAAGGTTAGTCACCTCCTGCAATTCTATCAGAAGCATTAGGGTGTTTGTAGCAGCTCCTACAGTCCAATAATTATATAAGAATCTCTGTTTTGATTTTGAAACATATGGCTTTTAGCTCACCAGACTGTAGCAAAAAGTCTGAGCAGTCAATCTCATTTTGTAACAGCAAATACTCATTCAAGGAAAAGACTCCAAACTTACCAGGAAGTCTGGCTTTAAGCATTGTGATGTGGGAGACAGTTTTCTCATTTTGAAAAAATAAACCCCCCAAAAAAACAAAAAAAACAAACCACACAACAATAAACAACAAAATAAAGACAAAAACAAACAAACAAAAAGAAAAAAATAAACAAACAAAAATAAAACAAAAAAACAAAACAAACAAACAAAAAAAAGACAAAAAAAAAACCAAACAGAACAACAAACCCACATTATTTATCTGGTTCACAACAGTGAGTTTTGCACAAATGGGAGAGTCCATGGAATACTTGCATTACATTGGTAAATGCTCGCTAAGGCAGGCATGTCATGATCCTAGTAAGCGTGTACATCTTGTGGTTCTATCATTTACCTCTTGAAAATGCTTGCACAGAGTGAAAACTAACTACATACCCCAGGCAAGCAGTTCAAAGATAAGGAGTGTCCATTCCTCCAGAGAAGGCTGAAGACCATGATGGTCAAAAGACCCTGTGTGTGCCTCAAAACAACCCAAAAGACAGAAGGAACTGGGGGAGGCTGAGGGTCTGTTCATGGTGTGCAGCTCGTTATTTTGAGAAATAACAAACAGCAGGGGTGCAGAGCAGGGTCCTGATCCATGAAGGAGGGGGATGTTTTCCTGTGTCATATGTCCTGAGGCCATGAACATCAACTGTCCTGGCAACAAACTGCCTAGAGACAACAGTACAGACACTGTGGTGCCTATCAAGGCACAACATGAAGTGGGTCTGGGGGTTTACCTGACAGCCCCATCAATAAGTCTTACTTGTGGGAGGGTTCCTTATATAGGTGGGCCTATAAAACCAACCTGTAACCCCAGTGGTTCACTAACTGAAAGGATTAAAAGGACCACAACTGAAAGAATTTTAACCATGACCGAGAAGATGTCACTGGATCCACGGGGTGGTAAGCTTATTTCTCTGTGTTCTTTCTTACTTTCACCCCCTGGACCTACTGAGCAGGTCAGGACAACATGACTGTTGTCTATATCAAAAGTTGCAAATAAATAAATAAATCCTGTATCCACTGGGCATAGAAGTAATGGCCTGAATTTTCAAAAAAAAAAAAAAAGGGTATTTAGCTTGTTGACAGATATTATGTAAAGAAATTGATGCAGCATGTTTGTTATTGTCTTCAGTTAACTGACCACCTCTTTCCTAGGGAATATTGCCCCCTGTCTGAGGAAGCAAACAGGAAGTGTGAGACCAAGTGACGTAGTCTAGCAGCTTGATTCAAACCACTTCCTACAACAGCCCAACTTTACACCACCAGTTTTTAGGAGATGCTTAATTCAGTCAGTCTGTTGTCTGATGCAATTTCACTGATTTATTCAAAACAATTTCCACATTAGTTTAGAGTTTTACCAGGGTTTGTGGCCCCAGGAGTCTATCTGATTCTCTTGTTGGAAATATACCAGCTCCATAAAAAGGCATTATTGGAGTTTAAGCTTTAACTTCCCAGTTCTCACTTGTGTCCATCAGGATGAACTGCTACAAGTCTGTTCTATAGCGATAACTGCTGCAAGTAATCTGCTGAGGCTCTGAGTCTTGTAATAATTGCAGTAATGGTATCAGTGGCTGCAGAAAGACACGCTCAGGTTGTGTTTCCAGGCTTTGCTTTGCTACATGAGAAGTTCAGATTTTTCTTTTTATAGCAGGACACTGCTGACACTCTGATCCTATCCTGGCTCTGTGAGAGGCTGGGCTGGAGAATGTGTCTCTGAGGGTGGACCACCCCAAGCCTCTGCATGGTACAAGCTGTTGTGGTTTAAGTCTTTCAGGCAGTTCACTCACTCACTCCCCTCTCTTTCTTCACCCAGTGCCAGGAGGGATGGGAAGGAGAATCGAAAGAATGCAAATCTCATGGGTTGAGACTGTTATGAACAGTCCAGTAACTAAGATATAACACAAACCACCACTGCTACTTCCACCAATAATAATAATAAAAGAAATACAAAGAAAGTGAATACAATGCTCACCACCCAATGCCAAGCCCGACCCAGCAGTGAATCCCCCCCCCTTCCGGGTCTCTGACCTCCATTTTTTCATCCTGGGCATGTTGTGCTGTGTTATGGAATACCTCTTTGGTCAGTTTGGGTCAGGTCTCCTGTCCCTGCCTCCTCCCAGCTTCCCCCTCCCTGGCAGAGCATGAGGCACAGAACGTCCTTTATCAGACAAAACATTCTGAGTAGTAACGGAAAACATTGGTGTTATCAGAGCTGTTCCCAGGCCGAAAGTCAAAAACACAGCACTGCACCAGCTACCAAGGAGAAAAATGACTGCTACTGCTGAACCCATGACACAAGCCTCATGCATGCAGTCTTGCCTCAGACTCTTCCAGACTGAGAGTCTTGCTCGTGCATTTTCAGTACAGTGCTTCAGTAATTCAGCAGCCCTGTGACCACTATAGCACATGCAAATGCCATTAAATCTCCTAACCTGGTGATCATCTCTGCCTGAAACAGGAGGATGGTGGAAGAACAGACAGTCCACAGCTCTCTATTGGTCCTGATCCCTGTGACTTCTTTAGGGATTTCACACTTGAGAGGACCCAAGTGACAGCTTGCCACACAATATTATGCGTCCTTGCCATTATATAACTTGGAGTGCAAGATCCATCATGTCCTTTAATGCATACACATGAAAAATGAGGAAAATTGAGAACTGGTAAGCATTTCACAGTCATGTTGAATACTGACACACAAAGCTGTCTCCAGCCCCCTTCTCAATAAGTAAAAGCTCACTTCAGTGCTGCTGGGAAAAAAATACTTCAAGGACTATCAAAGATGACATTTTATTCTGTCTTCCTAGGCAGTATTAAAAAATTAGGTTTTAGGTTGTTGGGTCGCTTTCTGGATTTTTTTTTTAGGATTTATGGGTTTTTTTTTTGTTTTTATTGTGTTTTTTTGGTACTTTCTTTTTATTTTATGTCAAGTGAGTCCAACACTTTTGAGACACCTGTAAAAGCAAGCACTATAAAGGTATTGCCTTCATTAAAAAGCATCTGTTTTTCAACTATGATACACTTGGTTTTTTGTTTATTGCAGATATGTGTGCGAACATGTTTGCCTGGTGCTTCCTGAAAAATGGCCCTTTTCCCTGTTTGAACTGAAATATTGGGTGCATTGGGGATAGGGAAGAGAATCAAAGGTTTGATTAAAATTTTAATTATTGTAGAAATTGGTTTTGTACAAGCTTCCCTATACCCCACCCTTGGGTATTATTTGCTCCTCTTTAAAAGTACCCTGCAAATACAGCTTTAGGGATTCATTGTATTTTTATGCTAGCTCTTTAAGCAACTCTACAATTATTACATTCTGGTGTGTGAGTGATTCAGTATTATCTCCTAGGCTTTTATGATCTTTTTTCCCAATCAGTGTTTTTGTGTAACAAGCTAGTGAGATTAGAAATATGATTAGAAAGATGTGACTACATTATCTAAAACTTATACACATTTTTGTATTATTTCAGCTTTTCAAGTCCTGAGGGAACTGGCAGTGATTAGGATCTATTTCTTGTGAATGTACAGCTGGGAATAAGGGTGGTTTGAATAAGTGAATCAACCTTATTATGACAAAAGCTCCAATACAGACGTGCATTAGAGTATATTGGATTCCACTTTGTAACCACAGGAAACCTTTGCATAAGTACTAACATTTCTGCCTGGACTAAGCAAAGAGAATACTATAAATAAATAAAATTCAAAAGCCAGTAGTCCTTCCAATCTCTGTTTCTACTGCAATACCTTACATATAATATCACACAGTCATAACAATGTTTTTTCCTTGTTAGTATAACCTGATTGTTAGAGACCTTTAGCAATATGGTTATTCTCTTGTTATCATCCAAACTCTCACGTTTAAAAATAGTGTATTTTCTGTGAAGGGTTAAAAAATTACAGTTCTTACAGTAAAGTACAGAGAAACAACCAATCAACCAAAAAAAAAAGAAATAAACATCCCACAATAGAAATGGGATGCAGTTTTTAGTCTATGGTTTTACTACAAGCAGGATAGGCCTCAGGGGAACACAAACAGGTCCATAGCCACATGCGTACATAACACAGTTCACGTATTTTTAAAATGCTGGAATTATTTTAGCTAGTACAAATTAACTTTGAAATGGATGAGTGGGAGAAGAATAAAGAAAAAAGCATAATTAAAAATCAGTGGAAGCAGAATTCCTAAAGGGTCCAGTGAGAAAGTCATTAATCCTAGCAGCCTGAGCAAAATAGTCTGAAGAAAATGAGCATCACCTGGCATGGACACAAAGTCAAAAGTGGGGGCTCTGTGGAGAAAGTGGTATGTGATTTGCAGCAGTACAAGACTGGCCAAATGGAGTCAGGCCAAAGGTCCACCTAACCTTCTGGCTTAATGGTGGGTAATATTGTCTCTAGTGTAATAGAGGCAAGGAAGAACAGTCTCAGTGCTGGCACACCTTGCCAGTTTCCAGCAATCAACATTTTATTACCAATATATCTTCATAATGATGTTTAATAGCCACCAGTATATAGTGATGTAAATCTTATATCTTCCATGTAGCTTTACAATCTCTTTCCAAAACTAAGTATCCTTTTGGCCTTCACAACATCCTATAGCAGCAAGTTTCAAAATACATTTATTTCCTTCTCCATGCTGCAAACAGCTTAATTAACTTCCATCATATTGCTCCTCTACTGCCCTTCTTTCCTGAACTGAAGAGATATCATCTGCTGAACCTCCTCTCTTGTGGAAGATGGTTGTACTTCCACTCTCATTTTTCTGTTCCTTCCTTAGTTTTGCCATATTCTTCTACAGTTGTAAGGACCAGAACTGCAGCATTTAAAAGGTGCCTGCCCTGTAGAGCAGCAGTACTTTTGTGATTTCTACTTTCTAAACTCTTTGGCAGTGAGGAGCAAGGAAATTAAAAGTAAGTGTGTAGATATTTGAGGAAATTACAACTGAAGAAGGAGGGATGAGTAACTGGATTAAAAAATCAGATTCTTCTCCATGTTTTGTTATGAAAACATTTAATAATATCCAAACATGTAATTTAACAAATTATTTAGTAACCATCTAATACTTGGCAGCTGTGGTACAGAAAAGATTCTAGCTTACCCTCTGCAGAATTTTCAGAAAAAAAGCAAGGCAGCTAGTAGGGGCTTTGTCAAAAAACAGTGTTGTACTGTCCCATGGTGTGATGACAAGCTTAGTCAGCACCTTCAGTAAGCACTAAATAGAACTTTTCATATTCACTAAGTTTAACAATATTGGTGACAATCTTCTCCCATTATTCTTCTAAAAGGCAAGGTACATAAATGTGAACCTTCATATTTTCAAGAATCTTAACAATTTCTGATTAATTAATTTAAAAAGGGTTTTTTTTTTTTTTATACTGTGTCATTCTTAATACCATATATGGCACACAGTAGTGCCCAATTGTTCTGCATTTCAAGTCTTGCTCTTTTGGCAACATCTAGATGAATCCCTTCAATTTGTACTGAATATGGCTCAAGAACGTTGTAAGCAGAAGAAAAGATATGCTACTGCAGCACAAGCTACGGCTTTTGATACAGATGCATGTGATGTCTAGGCTCATTGCAGAGAGTGGTTGGACTAGATGACCTTCAAAGGTCCCTTCTAAGCCAAACTATTTTATGATACATACTGCACCTTATATAGTAACTTCCTTTATGGTTCTTTTTTATGCTTTTTTTTTTTCTTCTTCTTTTTTTCTTTAAAAAAAAAAAATATTTCTTTTCTTTCTAATAGAAAAGGAAGTATGAAGTATACTCTTAATTCTGCCAGCTTGAACTCAGCATATATACTGCTTCGTGTGTCCTATGGCACTTAATGATTTCTGAAGAGTTTTCCAAAGTAACTGTGTCAGAGCACTCAAAAACTTACATGCTACAGGAAATGAGGGTTACCTTAGGCAGCTCATCTCTTCTCTGAATAGTCATATGCCCACAAATCCTGTCCTTTTCTGGGCTACCAATGTGAAGTGCTGTGTCTGTATAGACAAAGGCTGTGTACATAAAATAATGTGAAATTGCTCTCCTAAGGCTGCCTGGTAATGGGATTAGCTGAGAACCATTTTGCTATCTGTATTTTTCATGACCCACCTATCCTTCTCTTCCCTAGGTTATTTATTACTTTTTTATTTTTTTTTAATTTCAGTCTTGCCTCCTTTTGAAAGCCTACTCCCAGGGTATCTGTATTACCCTTAAGTATCCCTAACACTTGCCTCAAAGTGTTTATTAAATTCATAAAGAAAAGAAATATAGTTATATAAGAATATGTGAACATAATAAAAGAAACAGCTGTTTTAAAATGTATCTCATAAATGCAGATCTATTGAGAGAAGGATGACGGAGGAATGAGAGGAATTCATGTATCAGCCCTAGGGAAAAAGTGGACTAAATTAAAAAGGCAATTAAAAAATGATGAAACTCCACTGTGACAGTGAGCTTCTATGTTAGAGAAAAGTGTGACAAAGAGGAACATACTCATGCCTATTGTTTTGAACAATGAAGTGTTTCTTGCTTGTAATGTTGTTTTAAGCATGTCTTACAGTGTTTCCATTATTGCGTGTGAGCTCAGCAAACATAGACAATAGACAAGGCGTTTTTGGCAGAAGGACAAAGAACACTGCTACAGCTAGTAACAAATTGCTTTCATTAAGAACAAATGGTCTTGGAGCATTTTTCTGCTGTATAGTCTCCACAAGATGTCAAGCACAATGATAACCCAATGTTTTCTCTGAACAGTGGAGCAAAACCTAGATGGAGGCAAGTATACTTTATGTTGAACAGTTTGTATGTGGCTTGCTTTAGGACATGTTTAGTCTTTCTGAGGATGGGCTAAAGAGCTTGCAGTCTCTATCCTATAATTACCTATGATTAGACTGCAACTTTTACAGGAGCTAGTTTGGACTTAAAGGCTGACCATTTTAAAAGGTAACAATTAAAATGGTGATTTCTGCAGGATATGCCACCATTGAGCAGTATCCTGATTCCTTGTCTTAGTATGCTATAAACAATGCCTTCAGCGATGTTGGAGATAACTTGTACACCAGTATTTGGCTCTCCCAAAGCAAAGTGGCTGCCAGTATTTCTGCTGAATCTTTATTTCCAAAGTAGATAATACAGCTTGAAATCCTTTTAAAATATATTGCCTCACCTTCCTTAAGAAAGAAGCATTCAACTGCTATGCAAACTCAGTTTCTGGTTAGTAAGTTGTTGCTGAGAACATAGAAAATATAAACTTTTTCTTTTTTTACCTTGTGGCTTGTCTCTTATCCTTTTTTTATTTTTTTTTCTAATTAATTTGGAGTAAAGATCTTCATGTTTATAAGTGAGGGAAGAGTGCCACGTTGGAAAATGAAATGTGGTTTCGGAATGTGTGAATTTAGAAAAGACTGCATATGATATTTAGGATTTTAAAAATTGGTTTTGGTCATGTATTTTATCCTCTGTTTATAATATTTTTTTCATCAAGTATATTGCTACATTATTTTCTTGTCTATGCATTTGTAAATTTTTATTTTGAAAGTTCAGTATCTCGGCTGTATAAAATCACTTTAGATTTCTGTCATGTATTAAGGCCCTCACGCCATGCAGTTTCGCTCTCTCACTCACTCCCCCTCTCTTTCCTTCCCAGTCCTGGAGGGATAGGGAGGCGAATCAAAAGAATGCAGCTCCCACAGGCTGAAAAATCAAAAACACAGTGCTGCACCAGCTACTACGAAAAAGAGGAAAATGACTGCTGCTGCTGAACCCATGACTATTTCCAATCCAGATGCAAATGTTGTCTGATTAATCTAATAAATATTATGCAACAACATGACATCAGTTATGACTTCTTGTACTTGAAAAGGAGGAAGAGAGAACCAAAAGACAAACTTTTGGAATGAAAGGAAACTTTTGAGACTGACAGAAAAGTCAGATATCAAAGTCTGTGGGATGTAGGGTCCTGGCTCAAGAACTTGATGGTTCAGAAGATGAGCCTGAACTACTGGAGTGAAAATACAAAGGGTCTCAAGTCTGAAAGGAAACATACAGTTTCCACTTAACAGTGTCAAATGAACCAACCTGTTTAGTGTTGATCCCCAAGGCAGGGCTTTACACAGACATAGTTTGTAGAACTGATATGCTACAGAGTTAATAGCAGTGTTAAAAGTATTATGCAAAATCTACCACACATCTGAAGGAATGACCACCAAAACCCCTGTAGTATTAAGCTGTGAAAAGGTTTTGTATTTCTGGTGGTTTTTTTTTTTGGTGGTTTTTTTTTTTTTGTTTTTTTTTTTTTTTTTTTTTTGTGGGGTTTTTTTTGTTTTTTTTTTTTTTTTTTTTTTTTTATGTTTTCATGAATAAGAGGGCATTGCATCATATTTGTACAGCAAGTGACTGCCACATTCACACTATTGTTTACAGTCTTTTTCCAAGTCAGATTTCTGCTTTAGCCTACTCTGGACCCCTCAGTTCATTCTGCACGAAGGATCTGAGATTTTCAAGCTATAACCATTGTTCAGCCCACAGACATCCTCCGCTACCCATAGTTTTGTCCTTGGTCCTTTTCTGCAGGTATTTTTGCTACTTTTTCTCCATTCCTCTCTCTCCTCTCATTAATAAAAGCCGTCAATTAATCCTCACAACAACCAGCTCTGAACCCCCCCTTGGGGACACGTCAGAGTGAAAGCCTAACAATGCATCTCTCCAGAGGGAGACAATAACCAGCAGTCATGATACAATTTTTCCATGGAGCCATACTCACCCTGGCTACCAGGTTACACTGCTTGAAGAACCTCTATTATAACAGGGATTTAGACTATATGGCTGTTCTGGGCTCAGCTGATAGTGGCTTTAAACCCTTCCTTCAAGCAGAGATGTTCTTCAAGTCTTTTGATTTTCCTAATCTGTCACTAATCCCTGTTTTTCTCCTATTCACACTCTCCCCAGATCTCAGGCAAACATAAAGTGAGACAAAACCTGGACCAAACCCAAGTCCAATTCAGTGTCTTTAGTTTACACAAAGCCAAGTATGCCTCAGCTACTCTTTGCCATGGGGAGCTTTCTGAAAGACAAGACTCCTGAAGAAATGTCTCTCTACAGAGAGTGCGTATGTACATAGCAGAACTCAGGCAGCAAAATTTACACATTTTTTGGGACAGTGAGGTCAGAAAGGCCAGTCAACAGTAGCTTGTTTGACCTAGGGCAGGGACAGAGGTGTCTCTTTCTGATTTGCAGGTCACCACCCCACACACTAACAATTTGGTTCCTGGGCAGAAGAAAGCAACAGAGGAAAATAAGCATGTTATTTTCTTTGGATGCTTGCCTTTACAGATTACTTCAATTCAGAAACTTGGTTTTCCATCTCTTCTCATCTGTTCTTTCTTACAAGTCTCACTGTTGAGCTTTGAGGAAAATATTTCCTAAATACTATTCAGCTCATTCATATTATCAATATTATCAGGCGCTTTTGATTTTAAATCCTGAAGTATCTTCCCTGCTAGTAATTTTAAGGTTCATGGTCATAACATAAAAATATTTCCAGACACTTATGAAGACAATATATATGCTTGATTTTAATCCTGCTACACTGCAGCTGTTTTACTTCTGTGCTGAAATGTAGTTGACTTTAAAAGCCAGGAAAATAGAAGAGCATTTTGGAATATTGATGCCAGGACAGGATGTTCAGTGCAGCTGGGCAATGACGGCTGCAATTCCAGTCTCACCACTCCTAATGTACAAAGGGGGAAGTAGAAATTTATCATCTTGTTAGTTAACTGTATTAGCTAATCATGACCCCAGGTTATGTATATAGCAAAGGTATTTTCCTTACATCATACAGGGAGTTTGAGCCTTGATGTCTGAGTTCTTTTAGTGGAAAGCCACTGATGCACTAATCCAATATGTTGGCTAAGGTTCCCTAGCTGTTGAAAATCAATGAGCGGAGGGTAGTAGTGACAAATACATTGTTTCTATTTGCTTAGCAAGGTAATGGGGCTTCTCAGGGACTTAAGCAGTATAGACAGAACTGGTAAGGAATATGCCACTTCCAACATGCAATTAGAATCTACAACTGCAGTCAATCTTTATAAAAGTCTGGAACAGAGCAGAATATGTCCAAATTGTCCACCCCTGGTTTTGCATTTCTCAATAAAATGCACTTAATAAAGACTGGATATCTTCTAGTCAAATGTACGGTAATATTGAGCAAATATATTCTCAGATAGATACCTGTAAATATGCTCATAACATCATAATTACTGTTTGAGATTTTGGCTCTGCAAGATATATTTTCTTTTCACTTACCTTTGGCACATGCAAACTAAATAATGGAAGGCACTGCAGAGATTCCCAGTTTAGCTTCTCCATACGGCTTTGTGTGGAAGTAAAATACTCAAGACACTTGCTGAGGTCCAGAAGGAACATAAGTGCAGGATAAACCCTGCCAATCCACAAGGCTTACTATGACCTTTTGGGACAGTCGAGATTTTAGTAGCCCTATTTAAAGTGTATTGGACATTGCTTATGAGCAATGATATGTTTGACATGAGCAATGAGCTGGGCCATGCTCTGGAATGAGGCGTGATGCCACAGATCAGGTGTTCCACACTGTTGAGCACAAGCGCAGAGGGGCAGCCACTCCTGGGATTGCTCCACTGCCTCCCCACCACAGCAGCAGCAGAGCTGGCCTGGGAGGGCAGGGGACTGGGCTGGGAGGCTAAGGATGGGAAGGTGGAGAAACTGGAGGCTGGCTGAGGAAGTGTAGGAATCATAGGTGCATCAGAGACACATGGTGACATGTGGAAGAGGTTGCTGAGGACTCAGACTGAAGTCTGAGGAAAACATAGTGTGTGCGTTTGTATGTGTCTAGACTTTTAGCAGCTGCAAGTGCCTGTCTTGGCTGAATGTCCTCTAGCAACAGCCTACAGCAACAGTAGCTCCAGTTTCTTTCACAGTTCTCTGCCTTGTGCCACAGGCAATAAAACCAGTAATCTTAACTGCAGACACCTGAGGCAAAATTTAATCCTGTGTGTTCAACTCACAGTGTATGTTTCTCATCTGCCCACAACCCTTCTGTACTTAGATGGCTATGTCCTGGATACATGCTGTTTACCTACAAGGAATCTGAGGCATTTAGTGGCATGCCAGCATCTGGGTGATGTACTCCTTGCACTGCTGTGCTGGAGCTGCCCCCTGGCTCTGATGTGATATCCTGTTTGAACATCTACCAGTGCTCTGGTCTTCCCATCCTCTTGATCCATCTGAATTCATAATCTTTTGAGGGTGAGCTGAGGTTACATCATTCTGTGTCTGTTTGAAAAGTAATAGTTTTTATGTGACTGCATAAGGATGCCCTGAAAAAGTAATTCTGATATAACTTGAGAAGTGAATTTATAACAGCATGGGGAATCTGATATGGACACTACCATCACAGCTTTGACAGATGAGTGCCAGCAAAACTCACTCTGTAGTTCAAGACTGCTACTCTGGCTATTCCCTTTGCTCTTGATTGCATAGTTCAGCAGGAAGAAAAAACATGATTATTCCCCCTCTGTTCCAAAGAGGGACATAATCTGCATTCAGACAGTTACTTTGATGTATAATTTTTTTTCTCTGCTGTCTAGCTTTGGGATTTGAATAATTCAACACTGTAAAATGAAAAGACATTTATCTTCTATAAAATAAAGTTCGTGGGCAGTATATATCCTAGTTTAGGGAAGGTTTCCTTTTTTCCTTTATGGAAGATTCCTAACAGAAATGTATTTGTGTTATGAACATCCAATGCAGTAAAACTCAAAGGGCTAACTGCACAAACTCTCTAGATTTGACCTGTACAAAACTTCCAGAAGATTCTAAGATTCTTTGGGTTTTCATCTTGTCAGATTGCCCAGGCAGAGCTGTAGTACTGTTTCAACTGGGCTACTGGACATCTGGAAACTATCTCTGGGCAGAAAGATTGGAACTGAGAAGACATGGAAATAAGAAACTCTTAAAATGTAGATATCTAACTTGGGCACATATACTGTGTTGTAAGGAAGCCTCTGGATCATAACTGAGTGTGCTGATATTTACTTCCCTGCATGAGTTGCATAAATGCCTACCTTTGTACTCTCTCTGGGTGCCTATGTAAGGAAACTGTACCTAGATTTTTGTTAGATAATTATATGAAGATAATGATAAAAATATATAACGTAGGTAAGCACTTAGGCAAATCTCTATCTACACTTAAATTAGCCACTAATATTCCAAAATAGGAATACCTACATAACACTTTACATTGCTTAAAATCACTTTCCCTTATAGAGAAACCATGAGTTTCATGTTGCAGTGTAGATGAGTTGCTTTGCACAATCTTCTATTGTTGCAGATCTGATATTTTTTTTCAGGCCCTGAAAATTGTTTTTATTTCCTAATTTAGATTTTTAGCTCTTTGGTGCAGAAATCATGTTTGCTTGTGTTTGTGCAGCAAGAGCAGGTCTTGATGTATAACTGTAGTTTGGAAACATTACCACAACATAAATAGGACATTAATCATTACTTATACTGTTGATGCATTGCTATGTCTTAAGTAGTGGCACTGTATATGACTCTTGGTCTCACAGAGATGAAGTCAAGACATTTCTGTAATCATAACATTTGTCTAAAGTCATGGTTGTCCCAGATATTCCTGGAACAGATTCAGAATCAGAGATTGACAATATATTGTGAATGTCAGTTGCTTAAGGAAGCATCCATATCACATATTGGCATATATAGTGAAACTTCAGAAGGTTAAACATTATTACTTAAGGTATGTGCATTAAGTAACTTACATACAGAATTTGGTGTATGTGAGAGTCTCAGACTGCTTTGCAAACATTATTTGGCTTCCTATAACATACAGAAATGTTATAATCTCAATTTAACTTCAGAATAAATTAGTTTGGTCAGCACATTCATAAAATGTAAGAAAGTGGATAAGCTCTTCCATTTGCTGTGTATAAGAAATGGGTAAATGCTAAAGTCAGCTAATCAGGTGCAAATATAGTCCATTTTTTTGTGATAGACAATGCCTAATGTATCAAGCTCACTGTTATTTGACCTGAATTGATTTGATTGCAAAGGTCATGCTGGAAATCTGTGGCAAAGAAGTAAAAAAAAAGAGAAACCAGATCTCACAACTCTCACTAAATTACATTTCCTGAACAGCAACTGATGGTATTAACATAATAAGAGCTTTTAATCGCATTAAGAACAATGTAAGATGATTTCCCAGGTACTTGAGCCAAATAATTCAATTCTCATCTAAACTGCCTGGTGCACACCACCTTCTCTCTTTTTGAGGATAAATGGCCAGGCATACAGAACTCAAGTGACAAGGAACAAGAGCACAATAAGACTCATAGTACACCACCACATGTCTGGGAACTCAGGATGGCAGGGAGGACTTATGTCTCCCTGTATCATGGTTGGTTAGGTATTTTATGTTGATCTATTCTGCAGAACTGGCTGAGAACACTGAGGAGGTACAGGAAGTGACCAAAAGTGCAAGAAGGCCAGAAATTACAATAAGGAACTACTGGAATGAGCTGTATTTACACCTCATTTGTCTTCATTTAAATGCATGACTGAGATGTCAAAGCTCAAGAGCTGATTTCTGGTTCTGCCTCACAAATGTACCTAACTCCACACCTGTGTTAAACTACTAAATGGAGGTGATAAAGAGCACTTCAGACACATACCTTTCCTCAGCAATTCCTGCTTCCTGGCTCAGTGCTCTGAATATTGGCATACCATGCCTGTTGTCAACTTTAAACATCTGCTCTGTTTGCTTGTTGTGTGAGACACCTCACTCAGTAAGAGGGTTTCCCTTCCTGGAGGTGGGCACATGCAGTTTAGATACTGAGTATCACAGCTCTCTAAACCTGTTTAGAGGGGTTATTCTGAGGTTCTTCAGTAATTAGACATTGCATTTCAGTGCCCCAAAATCCTGCTTTGACATAGGCCACCTAGGAAAGGATTTAACAGAGAAAATGCAGCACTTAATCATCAGAGAAAGCAGGAAGTCACGGTGGAAGAAATGGTTTGACTAGCTATCAGGGACTTGGAAAACCTTGATTCATGTTATTATTTCTTGTGCAGTAATGTGCAAATGATGTCTCAATGCCTCATTCCTCCTCTGCAAAAGTAAGAAGAGTGTTGGTGTGTCCTACATGAGTGCTATGAGGATAAACTGAAGTATGGAGACAGAATAAGAACAAAGGTCAAAGGCACAAGTGATAGTCTGAGTGATTATAGGTCAAGTTTCAAGAATTACTCATATGCATGGAGAGAAATTACTGAGGCTTTTTAATTTGTCCAGGAATTGTCATCTTGCAGCAGTTTATGTGCTTCTGGGAACACACATAGCAAAATCACAAGTAATTTCCTTGAGCATTACAGGATATAAGAATCCTCACTCTTGACCTGTACCTACCTAAGCCTTTCCTTTCTGACCATCATGATTATCTGCTACTATTTGAGTCCCAGTAATCCTACATGTCTTCTACTGTTCTGACCCACATCACCCTCAGTTTGTCTCCATGTCAGGTGTCTCTAAAGCAAAGAGGTCCAGACTTTGTCATGTATAACCATTTCACAGGTAATGGTAAAATGTTGATCAGCAGAACATTAGACTCTGTATGAGTGGTTATTTTCTTTTCTACCCTTCTCAGCTACATGTTCTCTTGAAAGTCTCTTGAAAGCAAGATGTAAGAGCAATTTCATTGATGTTCAGTATTAAAAATAACTCATCATTTAGTTAAATGTGTTGATATTTCTTAGAAGAGGTCAAGTGCAGCTGTGTGTCTGGAACGGATATACCTAAAGGTTAGACATCAGACAATCAATGAAAGCAACAAAGTATGGATGGAAGGAAAGGTAGGACAAAAGTGACATTTTTCAGCTGAACAGCTAGATAAAGTGAACACCCAAATACTTCTCTGCCATTTGAAAAGCTTGTATTTGGTAGATAATGTTACGGAAACAAAGTTCTGGGAGAGGTCTAAAAGGATAGACAACAGTCTTAGTAAGCAAAGAGAAGGGGAGGTGTTTCATGGGGAAAAAAAAAACAAAGTTGAGATCAGCAAAGACTTTTCATCAGAGAGTTTTCATTCATGGTATGCAGACTTCTGACCTGCCCTTGTTCATTTAGAGTAAACCCACCAAACTTTTCTTGAATAGCAGTCACCTGTTTTAAAGGGGTGTCTTAAATTCATGTGCTTATATTCTACAAATGTACTAGAAGATCATTAATCAACTCTAATGAACCTCAGCACAGCCAAGTATTCTCTTTTAAGACTCAGCATAATAAACGTCACCAGTTCTGAGAAATTAACTGCCCAAACTAATGAGTTCTTTCATCACCTGTCATTTTGAAGTTGAACATAAGTAATACTCAGATATTGTTTATCTATCATTTACATAAGATAATTTCTGTCATATTGTTTCTAGTACCCTACTTCAGTTAAATTCTATTGCAACACAATTTTCTACACTGTATTCACCTTATTCCTTCAGGTAAACATTTAAAAATATTATCTTTCTGCTACCATAATATGGAACATTTAGCATTGAACTTCTGGAAGAATAAGGTTCTTGTTATTGTAGGAAATCTTAATGATATTGCAGTAGTAGAGCAGCACCAGCATGCTGGGTGAACAGAATTCCTACTCCTATGGAGGCTGGAATGCACCCAAAAGCATTGTGCTACACTGTACAGTACAATTTTGCATGCAGTTTAACTCTCTAGCCAGTACAGAGACATTTGGTCAAATGGGAGAAGTTTATAGTTTTAAGTCATTTGAAAGAAAGAGAGGATTTAAACATAGCTGGAATGAAAGGGATGAAGCATGTGATTAATACTTTAATGAGAAGAAACCGGAAGACTAGAATACTAGCACAGGCACAAATGAAGTGCATGAAGGAGAGAAGCCTAGGATTAGGTGTACAGGAATATCACAGGTTAGGCTGTTTTAAGGATGTTCAGACTTGTATTCTTTACCTGAGTTACTGGTGGACAGTCTAGGGCTGTTTGATACATACCCAGATGGAAACCCTGATGAATTCTTCTTGTTCCTGACAGGAGCCCTGAAACCCAGGCATAACACAGCAGGTGTGGGAGGCCCATATCACTGGTGTAATCCTATTTTAACCACAGGTGCATTTGCATGGGTGGTTGCAGGATGTAGCTCAAAGTTTTCAAGCCGTGCAGTAGTTATCCCAGCTAGTGTGTATCACTGTTTCTTAAAGGGAATCAATAGAAGCAACCCCAAATATTTCAGCCCCCACTCTTATAAATAACAGAAGAATCACTTAGAGATCACATAGCTTCCTTTATATTTAACTAGTTGCCATGGAATCTCTATTGCAAAGCTGTCATAGTTATGGCTACCTAAAGGATGTCTAAACTTTGCCAATCATGTTTCTCTCTCTGCTTAGAGGAAAGAAATAAGGATAGGAAATTAGGGTTCAAATAATTTTTTGAAGAACGGCAAAGACTATCTGATGAGGTCCCATGCCTTTTTAGAAAGTGTCAAGTCAGAAAAAAAAAAACAAACCAGCTTTATGAACATAAGGAATGAAGAATTAAAGTACATGTTCAGGCAACCTTTTACCCTACCTTGCTTGTGCAGCCTCTGTTCAGGGAATAGCTGCCATAGCGAAGGGTGCCTTTGAACTTACAGCAGGGGTGGCTACACATGCCCTGCAGCCAAATTCCTGGCGCACCTCACCCCCAGAACAGCAGATCTCCCACATTTGATAAGCCCTTTGCTTCTTTTTCATAGTTGTTTCTCGCCTTTATGCACTTGACACAATCTAACCCTGCAGTTACCTGCCATTAAACTTACCATGCACAGACAGCTACAGGCCAGCTGCTGACATCTTTATTTAAAGGACCGATTCAATACAGTGATTAACCGAGGTGTGTAGGAGCTCTTGAAGATACAGGAAGCCTTCCTTGAATCTAAGGATGGTACTGCGAAGGAATTTGTTCCCCCATTCACAGTGGGAATGGCCCATCAAGTTTATCTTTCAGTATGAATCACAGCTCTGTTGAATTGCTGCGGCTAATCCCTCTGGCTAAAGACACCTTCCCCAGGCAAGGCAGGGGGGTGTTTTTCACGTAATTCCTGTGCTATGGACAGTGAAGGGTGAGTGTCAAGTTTTTATAGATACCTACTTTAATTCTTTAATTTCCTGGTTTTTTGTTTTTTTTTTTTTTTTTTTTTCTTTTTCAGACGCAGGAGTTAGAACTGAAGTATGTTTGAAGGGCATGAAATATCTGTGGACAGCTTTAATTCTGCATTAATGATGCTTTCCCCCAGTGAATGTAAGATTTCTCAATGAATTTATGAACCTCTCAGATGCTGGAGCTGGCCAAGGATTATGTCTCCCACTCCAGAAGTACTAAAATGATGCAGAAGCTGAGCTGGGAGATGCTAAATCATCAAAGCTTATTCCTTGTGATGCAAGGATTAGAAGACCAGGGGGTCTAATCCTCTGATAAACTGTCCTAATCAAATGACCTTTGAACTAGACATACACAGGAATTCGAATTAGCATCATCTGAGGTCAGAAATATTATATTTTTGCTTTTTCCCCCTTTTTTAATGAAAATACCTAATCTCAAATAACTATGGCAAATCATTTCTCAGCACTATTGTCTAGAAAGAAGTGTTTAACCATTTGTCTCAAAAGCATGCACCAGTTTTTATATAAAAAAGAATCTTTGAATGGGTTTAATGACAAAATAGAGGATAAAATAGAGGATAAAAGAAGATGCGATGTACCTCTACCAGGGAAGTTGTGAATGCTCCATCCCTGGAGGTGTTCAACACCAGGTTGGGCAGAGCCTTGGGTGGCATGATTTAGTGGGAAGTGTCTCTGCCCATGGCAGGGGGGTTGGAACTAGATGATCTCAAGGTCCTTTCCAACCCTAATTATTCTATGGTTCTATGATTTTATGTATTATAGACCTTCACTATTTTAGAGTTCACCTTACTTTAAAAGAAATTGCTTTTATACCATATGAATAGTAATTTGGGTTTCCTCTGGAGTACATCAGCAAGCACTTTGGAAGCTCTGTGGGCTAAAGAAATAAGCCATACTAACTGCTCAGAACAATAAAAACAGCCTCTTGATCTATTTTGTTTCTATCACCTGGCTGCTTGCTGTAAGGCCTCTTTCTTATGAATCAGTGTGAGCGGGAGAGTTTGCTCTGCTGAATTACCTAGTAGAGTTCAGGCTGTGTTGTAAGCAATGTATGTTATAAATGAAGTTATGGGCAATGTGATGCAACCAGATATTTACATACCACTGAGGTATGTGCTCTATAAATACAGAAACACAAACAAACAGTGTTTTCCCTGTGGTTACATTGGTTATTCACTATAGCAGGTATGAGCCTTTTGAACAATTGAGATCCCAACTAAGTTTAGAAATGGCATGTATTTACTTCTATCTGTCAGGTATTTGGATAATACTGACAAGAATGTACCATTAAACAGCATTAAACAGCATTATCTTTTCCAAACTAAGTTAGTAATACCACTTCTGAGCTGTTGTTCTGGTATTTCAGCTTTTTCATTAGCACGTAAGAGACTGTTTAGAACTCTGAACAGCTTGCAGGTTATCACCACTCACAATTTATTTCCTATTTATTACATTTCAAAAGACATTTACATTTTAAAGCTCTGCATGAAGTTGGTCATCATCTAAAGTACTTCAACTTATTAAATTCTAATTGCATGCTAACTACATAAAATATATTTTAATATCATAAAGGCAGATTATGGGTTTTATTTTAAGGATCCTTCAGCTAGTATCCGAACAGAAAGCACAGCTGTTTCCCTGACTTTCTCCAAAACTTTTCTTCAAAGCTGGACTGGTCCAAGTTTTTTTCAGTCAAACTGGGAAAAAAAACTTAACTCCAAAATCAAATCTGTCTGTTTGACTGTTTTGAACTATAATGCCTGCTTTCTTCGTTGCTCCCCAGCTAAGCTGCAGAGGTAACATCCTGCAGAAATAATTCACTGCCAGGTTAGATCGGCTTGAGGAAAGATTTAAACTTCTATTTTCTGAAGGATGTGTGCCAGCATCTTGCATTATTACAGTGTAGAAAGAGTTCCTGTGGTTTAAGCAGGAGATAAATTGGTTGCACTGATGAAAATATTCCTCTGGATTTTATAGAAGTTGAACTAGGGAATTGTTACAATCTCTCTCTTCTATTAATTCATAAACATGGATTCCTCAAAACATTTTGTCTAACACTATCTAGCAGCAAACATTTAAATCCTGGGGAAGATGAAGCTTTTTTGTGAGCAAAGATGAAGACTTTATTGAGCAAAGTGGACAAAGAGGGGTTCAAGCAGCAAAAGGCCAATAGAAATAACTTTCCAAGCCATCAGCTGGAGCACAAAACCTTTGTGAATGAAAGAGAATAAATGTGGGCTTCTTGACATCTTATGGTGGCATGACTTCACAAGCTTTGTTGTGGTTGACATCTGTCGCTCTTCCCTGAAGGGTTCCTCCTGAACTACTTCATTAGGCCATACACTGATTTCCAAGCTATGATCTACCACTCATGGCACTTTGATCAACACTTGTATTATCAGATGTAGCTTCAATGGTATATACATTAATTATATCTATTGTAAGTGTTCAATAAAGAGGCATACTTGAACTAAGAAAGGCCATCACTGCCCTTTCGATTAATAGTATATTTCATCAAAGATAACAAAGCCTACATGCTAGAGTAAGTTTGGTTTCTATTCATTCCCAGTAAGTTGAAGTTCAAAGCAGTCCACTGAGAGTAATAAAGTTTGCAGGGTTGCTTTGGGTTCTGCAGTTAGTGGCTTCATATCTGTGGCTTCACGTGCAAACTAATTTTAACTTCTCTCACAAAGCACAATGGTTTCCTAACTGAAGTGTGAATTTCATGTGCCAGTTTTAGGTAGCCTTATGTTTTTACTTTTAAACATATTTGATGTCTTTTAGAT
This sequence comes from Forpus xanthops, assembly GCA_032466535.1. Classification (NCBI taxonomy): domain Eukaryota; kingdom Metazoa; phylum Chordata; class Aves; order Psittaciformes; family Psittacidae; genus Forpus; species Forpus xanthops. The sequence goes on along the minus strand of JASSUY010038453.1, from coordinate 58,249 downwards.
CCTTCTCTTCCAAAACAGAGAAAAGAGGACAATGACCTTTTTTCACTAGAAGCAAGACAGCCTTTGAACAAGCTAGGCATGCTCTGGTGGATGAAAAGAGTTAACAGAGTAGGTCCTCATTTCTTACTGTCATGGGTTCAGCAGCAGCAGTCATTTTTCTTTAAGCAGTAGCTGGTGTAGCACTGTGTTATGGATTTTTCAGCTTAGAAAAATGACTGCTGCTGCTGAACCCATGACACTTACCAAGGCTAATTTGATACCTGAAGTTATCGTGGCATGTGGGAAAGGACACTGCTAAGAACAGTGGCAGAGGCAGTGTTGGTGATGCAGGAGTCTAAGTACATAGGAGAAACTTCGTATTTTTTACTATAGATGTACAATTTACAATATGAATGCCATCTATATAGAATCATAGAATCACAGAATGGCTAAGGTTGGAAAAGTCCTCAAGACCATCTAGTTCCAACTCCCCTGCCATGGGCAAGGATGCCTCATACTAGACCATGTTGCTCAAGGCTCTGTCCAAATCTGTCCAACCTGAACACTGCCAGGGATGGAGCATTTACCACTTCCTTGGGCAACCTGTTCCAAATGCCTCACTGCCTTCACAATAAAGAACTCCTTCCTTATATCTAACCTGAACTTCCCCTGTTAAGCTTAAACCCATCACCCCTTGTCCTATTGCTGTAGTCCCTGGTGAAGAGTCCCTCTTCAGGATCCTTGTGGGCTCTCTTCAGATACTGGAAGGCTGCTATGAAGTCTCTACACAGCTTGGCCTTCTCCACATTGAAAAGATCTAACTTTCTCAGTCTTTCTTCGTATAGAAGGTGCTCCATCCCCCTTATCATCCTCATAGTCCTGCTCTGGACTTGCTCCATCAGCTCTATGTCCTTATGTTGAGGACACCAGAACTGCACAGAATATTCCAAGTGAGGTCTCATAAGAGAAGAGTAGAGGGGCAGGATCACCTCCCTTAACCTGCTGGTCACGCTCCTTTTGATGCAGCCCAAGATACAGTTGGCTTTCTGGGCTGCAAGCACACACTGAAGGTGGCTCATGTTCATTTTCTCATTGACTAACACCCCTAAGTCCTTCTCTGCAGGGCTGCTCTGAATCTCTTCTATGCCCAACCTGTAGCTGTGCCTGGGATTGTCCCAACCCAGGTGGAGCACCTTGCACTTGGCTTGGTTGATGTTCATGAGGTTGGCATTGACCACCTCACAAGTGTGTCAAGGTCCCTCTGGATGGCATTCCTTCCCTCCAACGTATCAACTGAACCACACAGCTGGGTATCATCGGCAAACTTGTGGAGGGCTCACTCAATCCCACTGTCCATTGTCACCAACAAAGATGTTGAACAAGATTGCTTCCAACACTGACCTCTGAGGGACACCGCTTTTTGTTGTTTTCCAGCTGGACATTGAGCCATTGAACGCAACTCTTTGCATGCAGCCATCCAGACAGTTCTTAATCCACCAAGTGGTCCATCTATCAAACTCAGTTTTATCCACTCAGGGGTGGTGCTATCTTTCCTGTTGTCACTCTCTATGAGTCAGCTGCTCACATAAGCCGAGCTGCCAGCTTCCTGGTCAAGTCCTGTTGAGGACTTGAAGTTCCCTTGGTGGCTCTTGCCATTCAGGATTGAGGCTCCTGAATGGCATGTTTTCCCCATGCTCTGGTGCTGATGGTATCCTCTCTGGAGCTACTCACCTCAGCAAATAAATCAAATATCTGAATATCTGAATAAGTAATATGTTACCTGCAATTCTGTTTCAAAATACTCAAAAAACTTTCCTTCTGTCTCAAAATACCTATAAAGTTTCCCTCAGCAATTCTCTGTCTATACTGAGCTGGAGCAATACACTCCTATCGCCACAGCCCAAAGCTGTGGCTCTGACCAAGATAGAGATGGGGCTGCCAGACCTACTTCAGAGCTCCAGGACTGGAAGCCAGCAGAGAAGTGTCTGGCAGTGACAGTGCAGCATTCAGATATGCGACACTCTTATCGTCATGCATTTCACACTTAGCAGATTGAATTGCTTTGATCTTCTAATTTATTTTTCTTTCCGTAAACAAAACAACATTTTTGCTCCTTTTCCCCAACAAAGAGTTTTGCCATATGCTCCAAAACAATTGCAACCTTTTTGACATTTTGTTACTGCTTACATCTTGGGCTGCATTCAAATAAGAAAAGAAGGCATCTTAAGCATTTCTGTTTCTGCTTCAATGAAACTAAAATTGAAACATTCTGTTCATTAATTCAAGGGTTAATGTGTCTTATTACTCCTCTCTTCCTGTCTTACTCTGTAAGAAGTGGAATTGATTCAATCCCCTGCTGTAAATAACATATCTGTCTGACACTTGTCTTTCTGTGTGGATAGTAGTCATGAATAGAAAGCAATTTGCTTGCATTCATTCACCAATAAATATTACTTATTGAATTCAGATATACTTCCCCTATTATCTTAATTTGATTTAATGCTGTACTTCATGCAGTTCTATCCCCACCTATGTGATGCCACTAGTCCTTGTGTACCCACACAGTCAGCAGGGCCAGGGGCACTGATCTAGGAGATACAAAATCTTTTCTTTGGTCAAACTCATTTTGAAGAGGAGCAATTCCCAACTGAGCATCCCCTAGTGAGCATCATCTTGGCCCAAAGTATGGGCAGAGGTAGGTCTGCCCTCTGCTTTCAGCAGCAGTGAGGTCTTAGATGAGCTTAATCTTCTGTCTGATTCTGACAAATAGCTTTTAGGGACATTATCCTAGGTGTTACTTAGCCATAAGGCATCCATGTATCATACTGACTTCTCTTGAGGATGTATTTATAGCAGTAGAATGGTCCTACATTCAGATATGGTTAGCTACCTATTGACTAACTGTGCTGACAAAAACACTTCGGGGAATAATCAGGACCCTAGCATATGTGTTGGCGCAGCACACACTAGTGAGGAATTGTGCACCTTTCTTCCCTGCAGCTGATAAAAGTAAACCCACAGAAATACGCTGGGTACTTCAGGATGTGATTTATTTGGAGGGATAGGAATAGGAAGGCAAATACTAAAAACATGATAACTTCATTGCTTAGGTCTGACTCAAGATTTCTAGCACACTTCATTCCTTCCTTCTCTTCCTCCAAGCTCACAGGCACTGGTGAGGCCGCTCCTTACTCAAGGTTGGGAAGAAGTGACACCAATGCAGTCTCTCATGCTGTATTCCCAACCTCAGCTCACAGCGAGTATTGTTTTGTATTCCCAGCTGAAATGTGTTTAACAGGTAGCTGACTACTATTTTTCAAACCAGTTTCAGTGAAACCTGCTGGTTATTTGGTATGTTCAGGTTTTGTCAGTCTCTTTGTGTGTTTTTTCCAGGAATGGAGAGTTGCATTTTCAAGTTCTATACTCTTTTTTCATTTATTTGATATTTGCTGCAAAATGATTTTGTCTCTATTAAACCATTATATTGAATTTGCCAGTGAAACTTTTTATGAAAAGCAAAAGAGGAGGGATGCAATCCTAGAAGAAAGAATGAAAGATAAAATCACACCTCTACTGATACAGATGCAGTTAAAACAGAATTAAAAAGAGAACAGGGAATAAGAGGGGGAAAGAGGAATAAAATAAAATGAATACTTTTGTTCATCTATTTTATTTAATTCAATTAACAAGTTTACACCCATGAGGTACGTTTCCATTAGGAAGACTGTCGATATAGCTATCATGGTACAGCTACATTAACAGGTAAAATCAACTTAAAAGTTGAAGTGAAAAGCCAAAGCATGTTTTTCCTGTATTAATATGTTTTGCTTTTGAATTATAAGAGCATAAGCAGCCGAAGCAATCTGACTTTGTTTCATTTAAATCATGGGATAGACAAGTGTTTCTGCCACTTTTTAAATCATAGAAGTTTTTTAATAACCTTAGTACTTGCTTTAGTTAAAATACATTAAATACTTTCCTTATGTTAGTCCTTGAAGACAGCATAGGAATGTTATACGACTGCAAAGAGAAGAAAGCAGTTCTTCTGAAAGGAAGGAAAAAGTGAGCCATTCACTGGAAAATTTGAGAACAGCTGAATATGATAGATAACACTTCAGGAGGAGATGCAAATTCTCCCAACCTCCTCTTCAGCTCAACACTATCTTAGTTAGCCCAGGTGATTCCATGGAACTAAAGCCAACCGAACAGACTGATTATCTTTCTGCTGCTATCTGGAGCATAAGGAGTTAAGTTATTGATCGTTATATGGTACCTTCCCTTCTGGAGACACAGGCTCCATGTAAGTATTACCACTTCAAAGAGGTCAGCAGCTCAAGAAAAGGATGAGCTGAAATGACATGAGGCAGTGGGGTAAATCTGCTTTCACATGTGTAAGCAAAGGCAGACATTATTTGGATTCACTTCAGATTACATTTATAAGGCACAAAGCCCTTATGATGAATGGCCATATTAATTTCAGTTCAGTGTTTGTTTTCAATGGCTGTTTTCATAAATTTGCAATTTACAGAAGGTAAAGACTAAATATTCAACCTGATTACATGTCTTGAGGTTTAACTCAGTCCTGGAGCTCAGTATCCTAAGGGCTTTGTTTCACAAATGTCTGCAGAATTCACTATACCCTTAAGGCAAATTATGCATTGTAATTACATTGTAATTCACAAGGGAAAAGAGGGAGCTACACTAGTGTTAATCATGCTTGCAGTTTTCTAGATTTAAATTTAAATGTTCTGGTCTTCCCTAGACTGTTTATAAATATGTTAATCAGAAATGCAGTATCTTGTTTTTTACCTGAGAAATGCGTATGTCCTTAAAAGCCCTAAATAAAATTGCCAGACACCAACATAAACTATACTGCAAGTCCAGCCAAAATTAACTGTGTGGCACTTTCAGTTGCTATCTTTCTCTTTGTGATAAAGTGTGGGGAAAGGTTGCTTGCTTTGATTATACAAATACAGTAAAAGCTGCAAAACTTCCTAGTACTAAGAAGCCTTTGCTCATTGAACCTTCTTCTCCTCAACAGTGTTTATTATTCTGGTGAGGGTTTTTTCTTCAATGTAGATAAAGTTTTATCATCCTCTTTTCAGTGCCAAATGGAGGGGCAATTGCAATTAACTCTGTTGGCTGAAGGCAGCTGCAGGGTGTGTCCCTACAGTTTCCAATTTTTCATAAGCATCAAAGCTGGAGAAGGAAATGGGTTTCTTTGCCTGCTCTGTAAGCAATAACAAAAATAGAAGAGGAATGCTGTTTATTTGGTGCAGCTGGGAAGAATGAAGATGATTTTCTTTATCCCTTTCAGGAATTCAGACCGCTCTTAGGTAACAAGAAAACTATGCCAATAATTTTCCACCTAATTAAGCAAGCATTTCCCAGTGATGCTGCAACAGGTTTCTCTACTGCTGCTAAGTTGCACAGGTAATGGATGAAGCTGTTATAATGATCCCTGATTCACAGATAAACTCTTATGCCTAACATAATTTAAACGTTTAGTTTTAGGACAAGATCAGTCTCTAGATTATATTCCTTCCCTTGCTTAGACTACATTCCTTTTCATGCCATTAGACATCAAACTTTGCTTTCTCCCCTTCAGGATGTGATTCTCATAAGTAACATTAATAGGCTCTTTACTCAACCTACCAGTTGCATTAGACTTGGTTAATTGGGCCAGGATTTGCTGTCAGGACAGCTGGACATTAAAGTCTGCCGTATGAAGCAACACTGCTTTGTAGATTTAGCCTTTACCTGCTAGCAGTGAGCAGGGTGTCTCTGGACAGGTGGGTGCAAATGGTCCCAGGGCTGGTCTGCTTGCTCCCCATGCTGCCTGGATGTGAGCCAGCTCTAAATCAGAAGTAATGGCCTTGGCATGCTACATAAATCTGAGCTCAGATCTGCTCCCTGTCAACAAGGTTCATGCACTCAGGGGAAAGACCATGCTAGCATGACTGCATGGTCTCTGATTTGGATCTGGCAGCCAGAAGAAACCATGGGGATAGCAGATGTGAGGATGTTTGCACTGGAATGAAATTATGTTTCAGTTTCCTCACTAATACTAAAAGATTCAGTTTCAGAGAGACCTTGGAAGACCTTCAGAGGTATTTTGGTTTTTGGCAGATAGAGTTTTACTCCAAACCACAATGTGAAGACGATAACTGTGGAAAGGCAGCGGTGCAGGGTAGTGCACTCAGTAGACCAGCCCCGTGAGCTAGTCATGTGGGTACCACTGTCATAGGACCGAGACATAGGCATGGAAGGGAGAGTCTAACAGTGAGTTATATGTGTGTCTGGAATTTTCAAAGGGATTTTACTGGAAATCATGAATAAAAGGATCATTGTAGGCAGGAAAGAGTACTAATCATGAAAGGTTTTTTGTCACCCCGGAAGATAAAACCGCAGCAAAGTTTCAGGAACTCAAGATAATCCTTTGCTATGTTGTGAACGGCTAAGGATGGAAGAAAGCAACTGCAAGAGAAAATACTGAGGGAGTCTGTCATTCCCTTTAGTATGCAAAAAAGCACCTGGTTTGTGGCTAACAACCTTGTTTAATACTTCTGCAGTTGCAGGCAACCCTGTAAGATATCTGTCCTCCAAAAGTCTTCAAAAGCCACCTGCTCCATGCTCTACCACAGACAACCCTACAATACCCCACGGCAAATTTCTGCCAGGAAGGCTACAAACTGTGCCATAGGAAGGATCAGGATATCAAAAGGCATTATTAGTGCCCCATATTGTTGCCCTCTAAAAGCTATATTAGATAAACAATATGCAGGAGATTTAGGAGTGTGACCCTTCATCACAGGAGAAAGGGAGAGAGAAGAAGAGAGAGAGAGAGATTAGATAGATAAACAGATCTTAGCAGGTTGAACTGAGGGAAAGTTTCTTCCATACCCCATGTTTGGCAACTGACCTTACTCAGACAGTGGTGGCATTTGTGTTTTCAGTGCCAGTATAACACTGAGAGTAACAGCGCATTCCAGTGATCATCTGGCCAAATAGGGGTCATCAGTAGATGCAGAGACCTTCCCCAGTCACGTGACAAAAATGGGGAAAATCCTGAAATGGGAAAATGGAGCTATTGTTTTTCACCTTTCTGGAGACAGTTAACCTCTCTGACATATGGGGAGAATTGAAGGCAAACACAGTATTCTCTATCATCTCCTGATAACTTTTTGTCCTGGTTTAAGACTCTCACACCACCAGCTCACTTACTCCACCCTCTTTCTTCCCTCAGTCCCAGGGGAATGGGAAAGGGAATCGAAAGAATGCAACTACCATGGGTAGAGATAAGAACAGTTTAGTAACTAAGGTATAATGCAAACCACTACTGCTACCATCAATCATAATAACGTCAAGGGAAATATAAGGAAAAAAATACAGTCGCTCACCACCTGTACCTAGCCCAACCAAGCAGTGTACCCCCACCCTTCCAGGTCTCTGCCCTCCATTTTTACATCCTGGACATGGCGTGCTGTGGTATGACCTCTTTGGTCAGTTTGGGTCAGGTGTCCTGTCTCTGCTTCCTCCTGGCTTGCCTTCCTCCCTGGCTGAGCATGAGACTCAGAAAGTCCTTGGTTAGACCAAAACATTCTAAGGTGTAAATATAAACACTGGTGTTATCAGCACTGTTCCCAGGCTCAAAATCAAAACCACAGTGTTGCACCAGCTACGAAGAAGGAGAAAAATGACTGTTGCTGCTGAACCCATGACATTTTTGAGGAATTTTTAAATAAGGTCCATCTTGCTCTCTTGCATTTAGCTGTCTGGCAAAATGGCATTCTGCTGCTAATGCTACTGTAATAAAATTCTGTGTCATGGTACCAGCCTTTGAAACACAAGTAGCATTTTCACCTCAGGACTCAAACACAAGTAGCATTTTCACCTCACCTCACCATCGCAGAAATAGCCTACATCTTTTCCTCTTCTCTCCTGAGTCAGCATGGCTAGCCAGTAATTCAGCACTGACTCTCAGGACATCACCTTCAGCTGGAACTGGATGTTGGTTCACACGCATTATCTGCCCCATCTGCACTGCCATAATATGGGGAATTCAGCAATAAGCCCATCTGGGGAGTTCCTTCCACCTTCCCATCCACGTCCAGCTGCTCCTTCATACCAGCCCCCTCCACTGTGTCAACACAACCATCTGTGGGACTATTGTGGGAACCACAATACTGAAATTAACCCTAGTAAAAATAGAACTCTTAGTGGAGGACTTGCACCTACTTGCAGTTCATCTCCATTCAGTGGTCTAGAGCATGGTATGGCCCATTGATAGGTGGCACTCAGCAAGAGTGAGAGACTGATCTGGAGAGGAATGGGGATGGTGCTTCCCAGATCAGGACAAGGCAAGGCCACGTTCACCTAGCATAGATGCTAGAGTCCTTACACTGATGTATGATGGCCTCTAAGCCCTTGTTTCTTACAACTACAGGAGGAATAAGAGAAAGGAAATTGCTAGTGGTCATTTTGTCAGCATGAGCAAATTTGTAAGAAAGAGGCAAAGATTTACCAAGGATCTCTTGTGTACTGTTAATTACTTCTTTTTAACTGACTATAAATAGCCTAAATTCCCATTATCAGTTCAAGAATAATCTTGTATTTAGTTATAGTTTTACATGGGGAGTTTCATTAAAAATAGGTTGAAGTAGAACACAAGAAAAATTAATTAAGCATATCTGGTGTGAGAGTAAGAAGGGAATAGCAAGCTCTAAACAGGAAGGTATATCATTTTAACAAATTGTACAATGCTGCACAAATTTAGCTTAACAGTGTGATTCTGCATAAGGACAGTCTGACATTGGCTTTTTTTCTTCACTGAATGTATGCCACAGAAGACAGATTTAAATTAAAGCTCTCTGTGCCAGTACTGGGGTTTGGAATGAACTAAGAAACAACATCCTAACTTCTATTTAAGTACAACAAGCCCTTTGAAAGATGCACACTTTTATTATCATGAAACTGAATTTTGAAATCATGATTCTTGTGGGATCTGATTAATTCTTGTTATGGTTAGTTCATAGCTTCATCTTGCATGAAATAATTTCATGTAGGTCATTTTAACCTGGTACTGATATCTTAATGCAGCTATTGTATAACCTAAATCTATAGAATAACTTAGCTAAAATAAATCTGCAATCTGATTTGCACTCTGTGCTTGGTGCAGTGTGTGTGAGCTGAATTGCATGTCTGTTAGCTAAAAATTTCCAAAAAATAGACCTACACTATATTAGATCTCTTGGTCTGCAATTCACAGGGAGAGTGAGCAAAGCAAAGACAGAAAATCACAGCATGCTATTAAGTGGTAAATTAACATGCAAAATTGTTTTGTTTGGTTGATGGTTGGTGACAACTGTGTGGCCACAATAACTGGGTGGTCCTTTCACAGTTTATATAAATAAACACTGCAAATTCTGATACGGCTGGACTAGAGTGTCTGTGAGTATAAATACCATCCTCACAAAAGAAAATACAGCATGCTTGCTTTGCTGGCAGACATTTCTCAGGCTGTGCTTCCCTAAGGGTGGTAATTCCACTTTCAGGGTTCATAGTCATGGATCAAAAGCATTGCAGTCTCAGGATACAAGGTGCTGATGTAATATTTATCTCTTTGCTGGCTCAGAGATGTTCAAAATATTTTGAAAGAGTAACTCTGCAGGTAAGATCTGCTCTCCTGCAACAAAGCAGCCCAAAATATCCTGACTTCATAACCTCTTAATAGCAAATGTGTACTGACACACGGTCCTGTAGAGCACAGAAGCTGGTATTGATGGACAGGGAACTGCAGCCTTCTCGTTCCAGCTCAACCAGAAGACAGCACAGTGCAGAATTTCCCCTCCTTTTTAGACCAGACTCCATTAGAATGAGCAAAGGAGCATTTTGCAGCACACTTCAAGGTGGAGCAGACACAGGGTAATCAACTTCAGAGGGGAAATGTGGCTCACGGTCTAAGAAAGGCTTACCCAGAGGAAGAAAAAAAAAAGATAAGGCAGACTTTAAAAGATTATCTGTAATAGGTAGGGATGGGGATAGGCCCCTACCTTAAAAACTGTATAATTTCTGAAAATAAAAACCCCTTGCACTGTCAGGGCTGATAATCGCATGTAGGATTCAGATGCCTTTTTGTTGGCTGATTGGATTTACAAAATAGTTTTACACTTAGGAACATGGTTCTGCTGTTTTGGAAGTCTTTTGGTGCAAGAATGGAAGTTATTTCCTTAATATGAAGACAACATGAGGAAAATGCCTGAGACGGTGGAGGCTTGGCTTCACTGCTTGTTTTGAGGCTGGTTGTATCATGTAACATTGAGCACTTCACTGTCTGGGGTTCCTGCATAATCAATGAAGGGAGATAAGGACTCCAGATCTCCATTACTCTTACCCACCCCATGAATAAGCATGATGGAGACTCCCAGTCTCCATCACACTTACAGTAACTTATCTCTCACTAGTGACCACAGAGAAAGCCCAAAGAAGGTGAGCAAACTGATTTCAGCTGTAGTTTTACATTGCAAAGAGTTTCACAGGTATGTTGGTTTAAGCTGTCATTTCCTTCCTCTACATACAGACCCCTTCCCAAAGATGCCTTCTCTCATTTACACCTTATCCCTCAGTAGTACATCTGTAAACAGCTTTGCACAAACACTCCAGTGGGAAAATAACAAAACGGAAATTGTTTTTCAGACAGAGTCTTCCAATCTGGTTCACATAGTGACCACCCAAGCTGCTCTATTAGCTCAACTGGTGCACTCTTGTCAGGGAGAGGGTAAAGCAGTGGAGGGAAGAAGCAAAAGCACTGGCTTAGGGTAGTCATAACATTCCACAGAGCATTAACCTGCCTCTGTGTTCCTGGAAAAAAACATTCATATTCCTGGGACTGGGATGTGTCCCAGTTGTGTCCCAGACCCTTAAGTTAAGTGTAAACTTTGAGCATGCACCAGACTTACTTCACTGTCTTCTCTTTCCTTTTCCCCTGTGTTCATGGGAAAGAAACCCAGAAGCATGGGTGAGACCAGAGCAGGCATGTGTTCCTACACAGTGATGAGGGAGCAAGATCCTCTGGCACCTGTTGTTAAATCTACATGTATCTACTGCGAGACAAGCCAAGTGCCTAAAAATTAAGTTCAGAAATCTGTGTTTCTGCACTGACATGTAACCTAGGATACATATTTGCTTGAGAGCCTTTTTTTCCTATATCAAATTGGAACAATAGTACTTTTCCAACTTTCCAATTCAGCAAGAGCTGCTGTCAGGACAGAGGGCACTAGATCAGTGAGGCTCAGGCAAGCTCAGAAACTCTAGAAGACTGCAGTTCCTTTGATGCCAAGTTTATCGATAAGAGAATTCAGTGTTAGTGGGAGCCAAATACTGCTGGCTGCCTATTAAAGACAGTCTCATGACAGAGCTTTCTTGTGATGTGTCTTTATTCTGTAACTGCTGCTTGACAGCCTCTATTTTAACATCATTCTTCAATAAGACATCCATTCCTTGGGGAAAAAAGAAAATGGATGCTTTTTACCAGTAATGAAAGTGCCATTGATTTTTTTGAGGGTTGTTATTACAATCATAAAAAGGCCCCTTCAGACTTGCACACTGACACATGAGACAGTGAAAATCAAAATCACCCTCTTAACTGCAAGCAAGCAGTGTGCTGGAAAAGGGAGGAGAGTAGTGGGAAAAAACTAAAACAACTATGCAATCACATTCTGAGATATTGCCAGAAACAAAGTTTACAGGGGCTTTCAGAAAAAGTAGGGGAATTATGGCCAGAGTTTAATGGTAGGCTCAAAATAAATCAGAACAAAAGAACCACCTTATACCAAAATTTTTAACTCTCTGAGTGGAAAGGAGCACAAACAGTATTCAGAGGCAAAGTTTTAAACAGCAACAACAAAGTCCCTTGCCTTCAAATCAGTTTTCAACTGCCGGCATATATGGATGTAGAGCTCTACAATGGGAGAAAATTCTGGCAACAGATATTCAGAAAGGATGCTAAGGATGCTATGACGCGCACCTTCTCTGCTGCTTAAAACATTCACAGGATAAATAGGCATGTAGCAGGTGCCGCTTCTCACCTCATAACAGCTTATGAAGACAAGTTAAAATGCACATGGAGAACAGGGGAAAAGGGCAAGTGAGCTGCAGTCACCTTTGTGGGTCTGTGTCACCTAATCAGGAACTTTCACACCAGACTGGACCGTGCTTATGGAGAGAGTACTCACCTGCACCCTGCTACAGCTGAACACCCCCTCTCCCCCAGTAGGCATAAAAGAGCAAATATCTTGAAGTGGTCTCTATTCTACTGCTGGATTTCTGTTTTCTCAGGCTGAATGGTGGTCTAGCACACACGCGTCGTAGCATTGCAAAAATATTGGCAGAGTACCTCCTCTGTGAACACTGGTTTAGACTGAGAAGCAGCCATTTACAATTAGTACAAATCCTTGATGCAGTGGAATTATCCCCCAGTGTAGGTGGGCCTGTTTTTTTTTGTTTTGGTTTTGTATTTTTATGTATGAGTGGGAAGCAAAAGGCAGACCTATTCACAGAAGCATCAGCATTTAAACAACCACCACTGATCACCTCTTTTTATTCTGAAGCACACCCAGATTTACCATAGACAGACCAGTCATTTTCACACTGCTTTGCAGAGATGCTGCACACATGCGTTGCCCACCTAGAAGTGACCACATTAGTGCAGAGGACTGGAAAAATTACTGAATTCCTGCTGATTTCTCTTTTTTATTTATTTTTTTTTTCCAACTGAACTTCTGCTTATGATGTCTAGCTGCCATTTTAACCTTATTTGATCTCAAGTACTATATTGGATTTTTTCCTTGATTTCTTCTGATACCATTTGCTCATATAGAAATTTAATCTGGACATCATATTCAATGTGATTAATTATCTTGTTAGGCCAGTTGAGCTGATATCTTGCTGCTTCTCACAAATGTCTCCACTTACACAGGCTATTCTCGTCTCACACCTTGGTGACTGTAATTTCCTCTTTTCCTTCTTTTTCTCTAAAAGCAATTTTTACTGAACCCTGTTTAATTCTATACTACTGACTTCATCTATAATGCTATAAGGGTTTTCAGCTTTCTACAGCATGGTTCCTCATAACGGAGGGAATGCTCAAAGGACTCATTTCTTACTATCACTCCAACCCTGAGGGAAGATTTTTGCATATTGTGTTTGCAACCACCCAAGCCTGTAAACTGTGCCTGATAAGGGGACTTGCTGACAGCATTAGTATTAAGAGTGCAGAATCAGTGCTTGAGAAAAGGCTGTTAACAAAGAGTATCCACAGTGGTATCAAGGACTGAAAATAATGATAAGAAAATGGGTGAGAGCTTAGAAGGATGATGCATAACATCTGATGCTTTTGCTTATGTGAAGATAATGGTCAAGCTTACTGTAAGCTCAAGTGCCCACAGGTTTATGCAAGGAATACAGGCACATGCTGTCCAGCACAGCTCCCTTTGTTTATGGCTTTGTCACAGCAAAAGAATGTCCACACAGAACACTAGCGAGTTACTGCAGTTGAGTAAATATGTTGATAAATATATAAGCAACAGCATATTTTTGCATAAACAGCTTCTACAGTAACCAGATAACAAATGTTTAATCTGCAAAGAACATGAGTATGAATGCCATTCAGCACAAGAAATTGATGCATTTATTGTTGCTTCTGCTTCTTGAAACATGCTATATTTGGCTTCAATATTGCTTTCTACAACTGTATCCTCACCTATGCAAACTGATGTTTTGCATTTTTTATTTAACTCTGTACAGCAGTGTAGAAGAGAGAATCAGTTAGTTCTTCAGTTGAGAAAGAATTGCATGGCTGAAGGGGCTGTCCATGTGCCTGTCACCTGAAACTCCAAGGCACACTAAGAGGGGTAAGACTTGCATTCACACTCACAAGTAATGAAGCTGCTATCTAGTTATACACAGGTAATGAGGGGTTGACATTGATAAATGACAAGAAGAAGTGTGAAGGTATGGGGGAGGAGAAAGAGAAGAAGTAAGATACGATATTTTCCATAAATCAGAGGAAAAAAAAACCAGCTTGCAAAGAATGGGAACTTTAAAGCTACAGAACATGTAGTATCAAGGCAACCATCAGCCACGCTGAAGGCATTGTAAGTGAACTGACAGCTTCTGTTTGTAGCATTAATTACAGAAGGCAGCCTCTCCTCTAAAACTCATGTAACTGTCCTGTTGGCAGATGTACTCATATGCAAGTATCCCCCTTGAAAGATTCTTTGCAGAGCTGCAGGGCATCCCAGGTTAGGTTCATGGCAATGATGTCGCTAGAACTTGATGACTAAACCAAAGGCAAGGTAGAGAGATATCTTGCTGCCATTTGGAAACTTGAATGTTCAAGGGCCTGTGTAATCAAAGCTGTGCTGCAGCAGGGAGGGGAGGAAACTGGGCTCTGCTCTTGCATTGCACTGCCAGCCAGCTAAGGACAAAGTTCTCAGCAGCTGCTCTTGTGTAAGATGTCTGGGTTTTGGCAGCTTTATACACAAAAAAAATGTTTGTAGCTTGTTTCTGGGCCAAGAGATAAGATGAACAAGAGAAAAATTAAATTAACCTTTTATTAAAGAGAAGAATTATTACTAGTCCAAGAGGATGCTAAAGGGGCTTTTCTGGCCTTTAAGTCTGAATGTTAATACAAGGTGAAGTACATAGCATCATACCAGCAGGTACGCTAGCTAAGTGGGATGAATGGAAGCATGAGTTAGTGTGTGTCTAAAGCTCTCAAGGGAGGCACATGAGAGTGGCCCTATACATGACAGAAAAGAATGACAGTATTCTGGGAGCAGAATTCCACATGAGAAAACATGGGAGCTGAAGCTGCTTAGTGAAGCCTGAACTCAGCTTTGGCCAAAAGGAGGAACTAATGGAGTTGGGAAAAATCTTCTTGGCAAGCAGGATGGTATCAGGCACCACTAAGAAACTGAGGTGAGCCAGCTACTGTAAGGCACTGCTCTGCAGAATGTGCAGAAGACAGACTTGGAACATCAGACAGATCTGCCTGTCATAAGAGAGCATCCTAAGACTATTATTGTGCTTTGCAGAGTACTGACTGAGAGGGACACAAGGCATTAAAAATCCTTGGGAATATGGCTGTTGCATGTTCAGTTCACCATTTCCTTCAGGTCTGGAAGATGGGCTGAAACACAAGCAAAACTCACCAAGACACAAGAAGGAGTTTGGCTCCATTTTGCATTAAGAAAAGAACAGATAGTTATCTTTACTTTCAGACACTCAGGCTTTTTCTAGAGAGGTAATTTTAACTTTTGTACTGGCAATGGTGCACATGTCACCTGTGCGGCATCACTTGGGCTGCCACTGTGTTAACTAATCACCTTGACTGGAAAACCTGTAGCTGTATGAATGAGACCAAACAGCACATGAATAACAACCATTAATGGACTATTTTACACTGTGCATGTGCATGCAAGTGTTTGTGTGGGTGGTGAATGCATACAAGATGTTGTTACAGATACTTTTAGAACGGAAATTTGAAAATGGAATTGAAAGTGGTGAAATTACTGTGTGCTGCATGAAAGTAGTAGAAATGTGCAACCAGATGTTTTTTTCCATGTCTCTGCTATATACTGGTATTGGCCTCACTATATTAGTAAGTTTATGCTTGCTGGTAAATGTCCATACCAAACTGATGATGCATTAAGGAGGAATGTTTTTAATCAGTAAGTGTTTGTCTGCCTGTCATGTGATTTTGTTCTCCCCAGCATGTTCATTTTCATGGTGGAAAGATCCTAAGATTAATGAGCTCCATCATCAAAAGAAAATATCAGAAGAAACTTTAGAGGTTAGCACCTTTTATGTGGATTTGGAGGTTTTTAGATACTTGTTAAACTTAGGAGTTAAAGGAGAACAGCTTTGACTGATGATGTAAGGAAATGTTGGAATTGCAGGAAAAGAATATGCCAGCAGAAGGCCAACACACAGATGTGTCAGATGATACTGCATTCCACACACTAGAAGTCATGATCTCACTGAGCCACCAGCAGCATTGCTTCAGACTTCCTCTTTACATACAAAAACATTCAGATGCACTGGAAGAAATTCCAGTCATTGCAAATGAATTTGCTAAAAAGCCAGAAGGTGCCTTGAAAAACACTCTCACTTTTATAGTAAGCAATAGTACCCATGCTCTTCACCTGGAATCATGCCCCTCCAAACAACAGTAAGCTAAGAAAAGAATAGTCAGGTCCATTTAATTACTCAACTTTCCTTGTTTGTTCTAATGGAATAAGGGAATTATTTTGTGACTTAACAGTTATGTATGCTTTCCTGAGTGTTTTGTTCTCTTCTACTCTTTGGGAATACACACAGGAAAGAGAGCCCATGAAAGTCTTCCCAGCCCCAGTACTTTAGAACCACAGAACCACAGGCTATTTCACACAGACTAATGGCATCCTTGGGACCGTCTGACCAGACTACCTGCTTATAGCAGGGCAAAATTCAAAGCTCCAAAATTCCAGTGCATACTTTCAGGATTAAATTTTCTTTCCTTATATTCAGTCAGATTTTGTCTTGCAGCAAACCTCATTCATTGCCTTTCCTACTGCATCCCTGAGAAGAATCTGGCTCTGTTTCCCATGTAGCCCCTCCTCTAGATAGCAGAATTTGGCAATTAGCTGTCCTATATCCCTTCTCCTTTTGAGGCTAAATAAATCTTCTTGTAACACTGTCTCCTCTTGCACCATGTGCCCCTACTCATCCTTGTGGACCTCTTCTGGACTCATTCCTTTAAGTTGGTAGCAGTTCAAATGCAGCCTCATGAATAGTGAATTGAGATAATTGTCCTACTGGCAAGGTTCTTCCTAAGAAAGACACTCCTTCTGGCCTTTTTGGAGGTGGGTGTGACAGTTTCCTTTCTTGACATTGGAGACCTCATCCAATTTCCACAATCTTTCAAATATGATAGAGTGTGGCCTTCTAATGACATCAGCCAGCTCCTTCATAATGCTTGGATTCATGCCACCTCATCCCAAGGACTCATACACACCCCCATGCTTATGCTAATGCATTTGTTTACAGTCCGTTACCTAATAATCTCCTACCATTAGCAATATTTGTCGACTTCAAACTCTGCCACAAGGCATACAGCTCTGGAAGGCTAAAAGTAGACTTTGTCAGGGAAGACTGAAGAAGGATATGAAATGAGATTTCAGCCTTTTCTGTGTCCATCTTTACCAGGTCCCCTGCCCTGTCAGGGACTGTTCTGAGCTGGCAATACTTTGTCTAGGGGAGGTTTGGGTGTCCAAGTTCTGAAGTAAATTTTTGCTTTTGAAAATCTGGACTGTTTCTGACACAATTTTAATTTAAAAAGTTTTGCTAAAGAAGAGAAAGCAGGAGGCTGTGAATGTTTGCAGAAAAAGAGTTAGGGACCCAAACAGACAGTATCTCTGTAGGCCATTGCTGGTCAGATTATTCCTCACACAACGACAATTTTTTTTTTTTTTAATTTAGTTAATAAAAAAAAAAAAATCATTAAATGGGAAAAAAACCCCATAAACCTAATAACTTATAATTTATTCCTCATACTGTAGCTCAACACAAAAAAAACCCATGTATTTCTTAACACAGCTGTAGAGTGAGCTTTTCCAGGTTTGTGAATTTGGCACCCTCTAGTCTCTTTGGGACCCAAATTAATGGCTCAGGGCAGATGGCCCCACTCAGGACATAGCCCTGAATATGCTGCTGCAATAGGGATCAGGAAGTAAGCACAAGCTCCACCAGCACAAGCTCTTAGGAAATGGAACCTGACATAATTTGTGCCACAAGCTTCAATGCTTCTGTCATCCCACAAAATCATAAGTTGTTTGCAACTACATAAGGAATAGACAGTGACTTCACAGCCCTATGCAGGCTACCTAAATAGAAATATGACACAGGGGAGTTTGCAGGGTTTGTTGACAGTTTAAGCCATTTGTAGAATATATGAGGTAGAGAATGGGTGTAGCTTTTGCTCTATCTTTTGTGCATTACTTGGAGTTGTAATCCAGTTGCCTGAGGGCTGCAGTGACTGTTGTTGTTATAGCTGTAAATTATGACATGCCTTAAACAAAGAGAGCAGGAAGGCTACTGTTGTCCGAAAGCCTGTTCCGGAGCACAATGCCTTGATGGGTCCTCTTAACAGTGACGAAATCAATATTGTTAACATACTTTGACTGTTGGACGCAGATATACCTAGTCACAGTGTGGCTACCCAATGTAGGGTTTCTTCCTACACACATTCAGTGACTAGCCTGAGAATCTCAATGCTTTACACAGAATTACTTTCCAAATCTCTTCCATTCCACAACTGCATCATGTAACCTCTTTCATTTCCCCGTTCCTTTCGGATGCAAAGCTTGCAGTCCCCATTCCACCCTCCCAAACCTCATACAGAATCAAACACCTTACTTCAAATTCACTTGCCTTTAAATACTTTTTTTTTCATAGCTAAGAATTTTAGAATTCCATGTTTAATAGCAAGTAAACCAAAAAGAAAACCCAACAATTTAATGCTGAGGGGACAAATTGTAATTGTTAGAATGAATTCTTGGCAGTCTGAAAAGAATCCTGCAAAATAATCAGGACTGTCAATTCCCATTGCCCCCAGTGAAAGTGAAGGATCATCAATGTTTCATAGGTTCAGCTATACTACATTACAGAACCAAAGTACTAACAGGATTACTTGTTGGACTACTGAAAGAATATTTCCTCTGTGAAGAATTAAGATGAGTAAAATTAATGCTTTGCAGAAAGGGAGAAACTGGGTGCCAAACAGATCTTTGTAGTTCTGTAGTCACTACCATTTATACAAGGAAGCACAGTGATGCAACCTGATCTAGTTGAAGATGTCCCTTCTCATTGAAGGGAGGTTGGATTAGATGACCATAGAAGGGCCCTTCAAATCCAAACTATGCTATGACTATTCCGTAATTTTAATACACTAAGCTTTCTCATTTTGTAACTGCCTTTTTTTTATGTGCTTTATCTAGATTTGTCTGGCACATCAGCAAGTGGACACTTAGTGATTTCTTGTATGCTTACAGCTCCTTCATAATAGGGTCCCATTTTTCACAAGGGATTACTTAGCCCCAAGGGACAGAAAAAGACAGGAAAACATCATGATATTTTTAAGAAAATTGCCTTTCTGCCAATAGTGTGCACAATGAAAACATGTTTGGTTGGCTCCTAGAAAATAAATGAAGAGAGAAAAAAAAAGATTTGGATGAAGTGGAAAAGAATGGGATTTGCTGGTAGCAAATAAAGAACATTTTTCACATCCTGAAATATCTAGCATGCTATTTGAAGTAGATATAATGATACACACTATGTCATTGCTCAGAAAGATAGAAGAAAGGAGTCACACTGTCACCCACTAGATAATTAACCTCTCATTACCATCTGAGAGGGTGGGATGAGATAAGTTGTGTATGTGGCAGATGGGAGGAGCAGAGCAAGGAGGATCAGGGACATGTGAAGGCAAGAAGCTAACCAGTATGTAAAATAGAGAAATAAGGCTCCAGGAAAATAAATACTTCAACTCAGTGCCTCCCCTTTTCCCTATGGCAAGAAACAACATCAGAAAATTGGATATTCTCACCTCCCTCAGCTGTACTTAATCTTATTTAGCAGCACTCATGCTCCAGACTTCTACTTCCTACTAAAATCTTGTCATCATCCCCCAGGAAATGGGCAGTTATAATAGCTTTCATTTCACTTATGAGTAATGGAGGCCACAACCATAAATGTATTCAGCTGTAGAAATCTTCTTTCTAGGATTTTTCAAAGCATTAAGTCATCTGACAGTTGTTTGATTCAACAGAATTTAGATATGAAAGGACTTTTGGAATATCCAGTAATCACCTACCTGCCTTTTTAGGCGTATGTACCCCCTTTTAAAAACGAGACATAGAATGACTCATTTCTAAACATGTCACAGAAGCTGAAGACTACGCCTCATGGTAGGTCTCCAGGGAGAAAGGTCGTAAGAGTTAGGCTTAAAGCATCCTTAGGTATTTGAGTCTTTGTCAACATTTGTGTTTCTCTACTTTCAGCTTGCCTGATAGTTGCTCAGCAAGAAACCTGAACTTCATAGGTGGAAACAAAAGATGTTTATCTGGTATAAAAATGACTTCATAACATCAACTCAGGGCCTCTGTTTTGTCTAGAGAATGTCTGTACCTTCTCAAACTCCTTAAAGGTTTATTAAGTGGAGGACCAAATGTCATTACAAGACCTAGTTTATAAATAGGAGATGGTACAGACAGGAAGACTGATTCATTTTTTCTGGCTAACTCTGGACAAGGAAGGAGGCCTTCCACAAGGACTTGCTTGGCTTGACTTTGTTTCTTCAGTTCCCTGCATCTACATCATAAAAATAAATTCAGGGTCTATAAAATAACTCTGGTGCATTCAATAATATATTTATCTTGGTGAAAGCACAGATGTCCATTTCTTCAACGGAACAATAATAATAATAATAGCTTGTCTTCCTTGGAGACTGGAATGGTGTGAATAAAAGAGCTCTGCTAGACAGCAAAGTATGCCAAATAAGCATGTTTAACTAGATGAGAAAAACAGCTTGTCACTTCTAATTGTTCAAATTATGTGTGATTCAATTCTTCCTGCAGTTATATTTAAAATATTGCTAAGAGGGTATAATGTGCAGCTAAGAATAAAAAGGGTGTGAAATTGTTAGCTCTCCTGGTAGGTAGGTGGTGTTAATGAACATTTCATAAAGTTCTTGTTAACAGACAAATCTCTGGAGTGCCCAGGAAGTCTCTCACAGCATTAACAGTCTCTCACTGAAGTAATGGCTCTTAAGTAGTACACAGAGGTTTTGATTTATAACTTCTTTTTTTTTTAATCTTTTCTTCTAAATTACGACTTACAGAAATGATCTAAAATCAGAGTAAGAGATCAGAACTCCAGGACAAGTGTTATGTTGATGTCCCAAAATGTCATCCAAATCTGCTCATAGGGATCTTTGTGCATGGTCTGCAACTGGCTCACTGGTTACCTTGTGTGCTTAGCACCATGCCTGTCTCTCCCCATGAAAACAGTTGCAGTAGACCCTTTTCTGCTTGTGTGGCAGACTTTGTAACAGATCTTGCTTTCACAGCATGGTCCTCGAGGCTGGCACTTGAGAACTGCTTGTTTAGACCTTTCCTGCCATCTTAACTACTCTTGCCCTTATGTGGGTGTATAAAAGGCCTGTTAGAGTAGCTAGATTTAGGATTTCCTATCTGCACCTTTGATATTGAGGCATTCAGAGGCTGTGTGTATCAGTCTCATAAACATGCCCTGGTCTGACTAAAGGCTTTTTTTTGTGGGTATTCTTCTTTTTTTTTTTTTTTTTTTGCTAGGTTCCTGCATGGCATTATCCTGCTGACCTTCATTCTTGTTCAATTAACCAACTTGGTTAGTAATCAGAGTGCCTTCAGGCCACTTTCTTTTCTGACAGGCATCTTGCAAATCTGGTTATTGGCATTCTAAGTGCAAGCTTCCCGCAGGCACCAGAGCTTTTGACCTAGGGTCTTGCAAGTGGTGACTTCCGCCAGCATCCTGCAAACAGCTTCTTTTCTGACTGTGGGCTTTGGCACTACAGAATTCACTTTGTAGGTGACCTTCACATTTGTATTCACATTTTGTGTGGGATCTTATCCTCTAGGGAAGTTTATATCATCGACTTTAGATGTTTATAATGAGTCTAGCAGAGGTAATCATGCTAAGCTCACTTTATAGCTAATGGAAATACTTTTATAGTGAGATTTATCTGCTGTCTTTTTATCAGCAACTTGGGAATGAAATTAATCATGACCTAGCCATACTTTTTTCTTCTTTCTATTAATTATCAGGAGCACCTAGTATTCAGATGTGTCTACATTGGGTGAATCTTACCCCATGCAACTCTTGCTGCCAGGTGCATGTTATGTCATCTACTTGTAATTTAGTTTTCATTGACATAATTGTAATTCAAAAATCTCATTGGTTATGTGTAGTTTGAGGTTAATGAAGGATTTTCTTCCCATGAACCACTTGCCTGAGTACCGGATTCGATCTGGCCTACAAACTAGAATGAAAAGGGTTCTCAAGGCACAGAATCAGGCTAATAGTTTTGTTTTGTTTTTTTGTTTTTTGTTTTTTTTTTTTTTTAAATTGTCATGACATGTCTTTAAAGAAATCTGGATCACATGTGTTTTAAAACCATGATGCAAGATAAGCAATATTTTAAGACTGAAGAACTGTCATAGAAATAGGATGTCTTAGTTCTATCTGTAGCACTGACTTTGTGGTCTTCAAATCACTTAGAACTAGTCAGTCCCCCAGGAAATAATGTGTACTTGCAAAAGAGACAATAAAGAGATAAAATGAATTCTCAGCATCTTGAAAATTAGTTTAACAAAAGTCTCAGTACTCAGTTCATAGCTGTAATGAAAAACGATTCAGAAAATTGATCTGAGGCTTACTTATCACAGCCATAAGAGGCTCTGTGACCTAAAACAAAAAGACAAGAAATAGCAACCTCAGGTGTAATCTCACTAATGTCAATAGAGCTACAGCTAGTGTGATCTGAGTCTCCAGCCTTTGTTTTTAACCATTAGTTATTCCAAGAAGAGAAGACACAAAATGCAAGGCACCCAATGGACAGTTTGATAGATATGTTTCTTTCTTGGAAGAACTTAGCATCCCAATCTATGTACAACTTGCCATGTTCTAGAATGCACAATTCAGGAGCTCGCTTTGCCTCTAAGACAAAAGATTTTAGCTCTCCACCTTTTTCTGTCGAAGCAGTCCTTCTTGACTGTTGTAATTTTTAAGTGTTAGTAATACTACACAAACTCTGGTTCTGAGCAGGAAAGGGAGAGGGCCTGCACACAATGAGTACACAAGCTGAAAAAAAAGCTACAGTACCATTTTTCTGCGCAACAACTTGGAAGGAGGAGTGAGGAGACAACAGTTACTTTTCTTAACCATCTGATCATTGTTCAGGTTCCTGGTTTATACTCCAGATAAGGGTTAAATAATAATCCAATGGACAAATGACTTAGAAAAGAGTGATTCGTTTACTCTGGTGAATAACAAATGTTCCTTTTGTGGACAGAACACATAATTGGTCAGATCAGTATACTGAATTATTGAGGCCTCTACTTAATGGCATCAGGAAAAAGCAGTTTTTGTGGACAGATAAAAGTATTCTGGTAGATTTTCCTGCATCTCAACTCATCAGCTAAATTATCATCAAAAATCACAGCTTTGAAGCAGGCAAAGTGAGCAACCTCAAACACTAGCTGAGAAATTAGGGGCAGCAAAAATATTACTTTTCAGACATTAAATATTTCATATTTGCCATCAATAATTACAGGCAAAAACTGCATAGAAGTGAAAGTGATGAATCTTATTGTATTAAAATATTATTGACTCATTAAGAAATTGTCCTGCCTTGCCAAGAAAAGAGATTCAAGCCAGCATCAGTCATGGACTAGGCAGGGTGTGAAAGACTTAACTTTCATAACACTCAGCTACCCTGAAGTTTGAGAGATAAAAAGTCTTTATATTGACCCAGTAAAATTCTTTGCTAATGGTTGAAGCAATTCATATTAGATAACACAAATGGGCTACAAATAAGGAAAACTGTCACTGTGAGTGGGATGGGTCATGGTTTTGGAAGGACTGAAAGTTTCTTGCCCCTGTGCAACACCACCACTGTTCCTGTGAGGGAGATGGCAGGAGAAAGTAGACAACTTGGAAATTCCTGGAGCCAGACACACTGGGATGCTTCACTTTGGTACATGAGTGATGTACGCTGGCCAATAACTGGATGACAAAGGTTGTATGGCTGGTAGAGAAATGGAAGATTGCTGCGTACCTTACAAATAATTTTGGTGCCTCTGTGCTTACCTGGCTCCTGATTGGACGCAACCAGCAGGTACTATGATCTCTGGCAGGAAGGGCCTCTGGGATACATGTAATTTTAGTCAACAGTTCTTGTCAGGCCAAGAATACATAATAAAAGGCTTTCACAGGAATCCACTGACTAGCAGCTGGGAACAGGTTGAGCTTTATCACTTAATTCAAGCCATACAAACAAGATTATTGTGCAGAGACAGTAGTGGGTTTAGGCAAATGCATAGGCAAGAACACAGGTTAAGCCTGTAATGCAGACATCCCTTGAAATCCTTATTCTCTCGAATACTTACATTCAGTACAGACTGTGAGTGAAAGCCATCAATCTGAATACACAAGATGAACAAAGAGAGGCCCCAGGGTCAAGCAGAAGGTCAAAATGAAAGCAGAGAACAGAATTCAGACCTCTAAAGTACCAGCTAGCTACCTAGTTCACTGGTTTGCATTTACCCTTCTACAACCCACCACTGAGGTTAACATGAGCTATTTTCTGCCTCAAGTAAAGCAGGAAAAGAAAAAGCTGAAAATTTATTTATGAATGAAGATCTTTTTAGTGCAGGTTTACATATAGACATGCATCTTTTTATAACAGAAAGTATGATCTAAATCGATACCTGGCTTGTCTATGCAAGCGTTCATGAGTGACACAGGAATAATAAACTAACCCATGCATAATCCGGTGCTCACAAAAAAAAACTACAGTACAAAAAATCATACAGAGCAGTTCTTGTGGGCAGCTCTGTAGTAATGAAAGGGCAAGCATAGATCAGCCTTCACAAATCACCTTAAGGCAATAAACCTAAATATCCAATTGTGGTTTAAGCCGTAAATCACGCAGTTTGCTCACTCACTTCCCCCTCTATCTTCCCTCCCACTCCAAGGGGGGGGGGGGGGGAATGTTGGGGAGAAGAATCGAAATAATTTAAATCCCCCAGGTTGAGAT
>JASSUY010038453.1:4939-26688 GCA_032466535.1 Forpus xanthops | reverse complement strand
GTGAATGCTCCATTGCTGGCGGTGTTCAAGGCCGGGTTGGACATAGCCTTGGGTGACATGGTTTAGTGGGAGGTGTCTGTGCCCGTGGCAGGGGGGTTGGAACTAGATGATCTTAAGGCCCTTTCAAACCCTAACTATTCTATGATTCTATGATTCTATGAGTCAGTCAGACATTTCTGCATTTATCCTTTATCATTTCTTTTTCAATTTCTGTTTGGTTTTACAAGCTCACCTGGACAATTTTTTGCTAAAGAACAAAGGAGGTCTCCCAGTTATGTATCTAAGCATTCCCATACAATATCTGTAGAACATGTTTACCTTTCTTAGGGCTAAGGGCTCCACTGCAGGACAAGTCCATCTAATACCAAGATGTAGTGTCTGAGAACCAACAAACATCCAGACCCATAAGAACTAACTTGATGACATCTGCAGTAGCAATTCTTCAACCATTGGCTACCGCTATTCAAGCACTGGACTATAGTTTCTTTTCCTATTGTAGTAATTCCTTAAATCCACATAAAGATTTACACATGTAGTGATTCATCAAGACAGAAGGTAGGTAATAGTTCTCTACTTCACAGGCAAGTTAATGATTTATGAACAATGAAACAGCTTCAACAGTGGCTGAGATGGCCTGCCCATGAACCTTAGGTAGATGGCATTCATGTCATACTGCTGGCCTGTCCTACCTGAGTCAGAGCGAAGGCTTGAAAAGTCCTTCCCAGAAATAACTTCCAAGCACTTTATTTCATATTTTTCAAGAAAGAGCTGTATGTGTAACATAAACCAGACAGAGGCACTTCACTATGCCTGAATAAGTATGGGGTCTTGTCCATCTGTTTAGCCCTTTTTTTTCCTTTTACTGGCTCAGGTAGCTCCTTTCACTGAATCCCACTGTCACTTACTTCATGCACAGCAAGGAATATTGTACTTTTACCCAGAGAATTAGAGGGTATATAGGGGTGATGCAGATAAAGTGGTAAATATCTTTTTTTTTTTTTAAATCATGCTAAAATTCAGTGACAGGTCCTAAACTTTCCAAAGTTTTAGTCCAGTGTCACAAAACAAACACTACACTTTTGTGGGTACTAGTTGCCATCATATTTTATGTCACCTCAAAAGACATCCTCATATTCAATCTGTGTGCTTTCAACTCACTGCTCAGCTGAAACAGTCTGTTCTGAGATCAAAAGATGACAGTAACATGGAACAAATAGCAGTAACACCCAGGGTTGCTGTATCTTAAAAGAGATCCCTGGGAAAGACTATTTCTCAATTCCCTGGGTCACTTGTTGCATGGCACTTCCTGGATTACTGCAGCTAACACTGTCTCAAAAGGAAGGCAAACTTGTGTGAAGCCATCACCACCTTCCTTCAGGATTTTCCTGCAGATCTCCAGTGTTGCAAATTCCTTCAAATTCTCCACAAACCAAAGGAGTTTGGAGCATGGCTGCAGCTAGCAATTCACTTTCCAGTGAATTACAACCAACTGAAAGCAAGACATCTGACACTGTCTGGACCTCTCATGGAAAAGACCAGAAAATCAGAACTGACACAGATACTGGGGACATCTCAGCTCTCTCCAGAGTTGGGATTCTAGAGTTAACATTATAAAGAGAAGAGTAGGAAAAGTAGTCCTTGCACATCCTCTGCTCCTGTCCCTTTTCTTTGCTTTTTATACAATCCTAGTCTCAGCATAGCAGAGAAGGACTCTGCTGTACATACTCCTTCCTGGCAGAGGAGAAGGATTTGAGAACACAAAGGAAATGCAAGAGGAGCAGAGCTGAATTTGGCCTGAGAGTGGTGAGGGAACTCATGAGAAAGCAATATTGATTAGGCAGAAGCAGGACAAGAAGAAAGGATGAGAAAGAAATGTTTTATGAAGAAGAAATAATAGAAAAATGATTTATTTGGTTGGAAAAGGGTTGGAGTCCTGTGGGGAGCGTGCTGGAAGAATTAGTAGGACCGTAATACACTTGGAAACACCGACAGCAACATTTCTTCCTTTCACAGAAACACACAGAGACACAGTACTGTGCACTACAATAACAGTTCAAAATTCAAAAGGCAAAATTAAAAGTAATTGAAAATGATGGCTCAGGATATTTTAATCTCTGCTCTTGAAAGTGCTTTAAGACTTCAAATGTCCTCTTATCTAAATGGCGATGACATTTGAGTCTCCTTGTTAAATAAGATCTTAGAGCATTATTTTGAGTACACTCATAGCACTGGTTATGTTCAAGTAAAGTCTTGACTTACATTCATTGCTTATTAAGGAGCAATTCTTTTTTTATTTTGAAGCCCATAACTAATTAAACTTTGCACTGTGCTTTTCAAAACCATGTAAAACCAAGCTGCTAGGCACTCTCTATGATAGTTCCAGTACATCAAGCAGTCATTCTCCCCATTTGTTGTCTGGGATCATATTTTTCTGTACTATACATAATAAAATTAGCATTTATGCATTTTAACCAAAAGCTTGTTGATTAAAATTTGTATTTGGAAAGCACACTTCTTTATCTGTTTGAGGAGTAAGACATCTTTAGTACTAGGATAATGTTCTAACAATGTGTTGATCCAAAAGAATACCAGGAAAGGGAATTAACAACAACATTAATCTGGAGGAGAACTTAAATGCTTTAAAAATAGTGTCTTGGAAATCCAATCTGTAATGGAATTCCTTATAGAATAATAGCAATTATGGAACAATCATCACTTTTTGATCAGTAGCTATTTAAATCAGGTTAATATTAATTCTTAATTATATTGATAGTTCCCCCAAATTACACATTCTTTATTTATCAGAGCCAGCTGGGCAAATGCTTCCTCACTGGATGTCCGCTTGCCTCAACTCATCCTTTCTTTTTGACCCTGCACTTACTGTGTGCCTCCTTGTTCTGTTTCCACATCTGTGTTTTCAGTTTTGCCTCTGATGACAGATTTCTACAATTGACTTTATGCATTGGACCTTTCTATTCACTCAGATACACGGCTCTCTGAAGCATTTCCATAGTCACTGACTAAATGCAGACTGATTAATTTATGTTTTTTAGAGGCATCACCAAAATGAAGTGTATGAATCTGGTCAAGTTTGAATGAAATGTAGGAATCTGGTCAAATTTGAATATCAGGCTCCTTAGGAAAGAGTAACAAATTTCACAGGCTTTTCTCCTCCACATATTCTTTCTTATTACTTTCTCTCCCTTTGTTTTCATCTGTTATAGCTTACTTTGCTAAGCATGTTCTTGCTTTAATTTAGAGATTTTGGAAACTTATGTTACTCAAGAACTAAATCTTATGTTTCAGTAAGTTTAAGTTAGTAGTAGGGAAGAAAAGTTATTATCATAAAAATTAAAAAAAACTCTCAAAGCCTCCCTAACTTAGACTGCATTGCTTCTGTCGCAAGAGGCAAGTCCAGCACCTAGTCCCAGGCAGTACGGATCTATCAAATTTTTACTGGGAGTGTCCTCTTCTACAAACTCCCTTACAAATAAAAATATCTTAGCTCAAAACTCAAAAAAGGAATAAAAAGGTTTGGAAACCATATCTGCACATATATTAACATCAGCAACTTTAGAATACAATAATCCTTTGAAACCTTGTACAGCATTGAAGATCTTACGGTTTTCATCTTTTCTTGTCCTATTTCAGCATGCATAGTTTCTGAAAGCCATATTGCTGCTATTTTCTCCAACAACAGTGACAGCTTTTAGTGGCTTTTAGAATATGCATTGACCTCAGAGGTATCAGAGATCATCTCTACCTGCTTAGTGCTAGTTTAAAACACGTAAAACAGTTTATCTCTGAAAATAATCCCCAACAAAAAGCCCAACCAAACCAGCTGTTTGAAACTCAGTTCTGAGAGATGAGAATTTTTAAGAGCATAGATATCATTCCATTGTAATCATTCATGTTTCTGAGAAACCTTTGAATCCTTGCCCAGAACTGCACTGCATGATAGATAGTTGCCTAGATATTCAAACTTAATTCCATTTTAACTGTAAGTTTTCACAGACTTATGTGACACATTAAAAAAATATCTAAAAAAGAAGAAACTTCCTAAAACAATGAAAGTGCTCAAGCAGTCATAAAAATCATATGCTCTGATATTACCTCACACACAGCCAGGACTGAAAGAAGGGGAGACACTAACAAATAAGATGTATCACGAAGGTACTGAAAAAGACCTTTTTCATTTTTTATTGCATCACTCTCTTTCATCAGCCCGAATTTTTATTTTCAGAGATAGCAAACTCATAAGATCTAATTCTGCTAAAATTTTACCCTGTTTCAACTCATAAGTAGCCACCTGTACCAATGTAAGCCTCTGATTTAGAAAGGGCAAACCAAAATGAGGCTTGTCTTACCTGAAGTATGCAAGAGATGAAGCTTTGAATCCTTTTGGTGGAACTTGCAGGCAGATACATAACAACTATGGGAAACTATACCAAGCTGAAAAGTTGAATATTATTGCACATTTTTTGAGTGGCACAATGATCTCTAAACATCTAGAGGATAGACACACCACACCCCCCTTCCCAGCTAATTGTATCTGCTCTGTACCACCTTTTGTATAAAGCTATTCTTTGATTGTAAGATAAAAATAATTAGTGTCTACAAATTGCCAAGTTCAATGGAACCTAAACTTTGGTAACAGCTGCATAGATAAAGGAAAATTCTGTAAGTTTTTATGAAAAATAAACACTTACAGGCCAGCCCATTGAGCTCACTAGGACTGTAAAGATCCATCGCTTTTATGGGAAGAATCAGGTCTCCTTGCTAGGAGTCCAACCTGAGCATTAATGGAGATAGTTTAGAGAGATAGCAGGCTGTGGACTATGAGCAGGATGGCTTGACCTTGAAATAAAGAATGATTGAGGTCAGAAGGGATCTCTGGAGGTCATCTGAATATCTCTGCTCAAGTAGATTCACCTGGAGATGGTTGCCTAAGACTCTGTCAAGATGGCTTTTATGTATCTTCAAGGGTGGAGACCCCACTGCCTCTCCGAGCAACCTGTATCAGTGCTCACTCATTCTCATAGTGAAAAATTGCTTCCTAGTGTTTAAGAGGAACTTCCTGTATTTCAGTTTGTGCCCAATGTGTTTTGTCCTGTCACTGGGCATCACTGAAAAGAGCTTGGCTCCATGCTTTTTACACCTTCCCTGCAGATATTTAGACACATTGGTAAGATCCCCGTTAGCCTTCTCTAGGCTAAAGAGTCTCAGCTCAATTTAGATCTGGCATATCAGTTGTTAGGTAAGATCACATCAGCCAGTCACAGTGAGAAAACCCATATCCTGGATTTTTTTGACTCCAAGACCATTGTGGAAAAAAGGGGTTTTGTGTTCTAGTGTAGGATACTTAAAATACTATAGTCAACTAGATTATTAAAAGCTGTGTAATCTGTACTATGTTGCTGCAATAACTTATTACGTATTTCTGGAGATATCTCTCCCCATGTGGTAAACATCTCTTTTGGACTGGCTGAAAGGGCCAGTGTGAAAAACACTAAGGCTAAAGCTGGACTTGTCCTTAGAGTATGGGAGCTAGAGAGAGGCCTATTTTCTTGCTTTAAGGGATTGATTTCCTGGGAAACTGTACAAAGGTCGCAAGCACATTATGCTCTGTAACTGGGAAAAAGCCTCTAGACACTGATTTTACGTAAATATTTACAACTACCGCTACTAACCAAACCTCTTCCCAGCCCCTGGTCCTTCTAAGAAAAAAACCCAGGATACTAAGGAAGAGTTGACATGTGAAGAACAATAGCAGTGAAAGTCTTACCCAAAAGACTAATGAATCACTAATGAAACTGCACTCTTTTCTGAGCAGAAAGAAACATTATATAAAAAAATACTCAAGGAGCATCTGTAATTTTCCATTGCAGATTACAGAAGACTGCAAGTGAGCTGTGACAAGAATGATAACAGCACCATGCTTTTGTTTTCTTTATTTTACCCTTGAGCAGATAACCTTTCATATTTTGGTAGAGTAGACAGATCAGCAATGATGTTTTTATGATGTTGCAAAACTCCACCTTCTGCTCATCCTTCTGGGAACAAATTCATCCACGTCATTTAACCACAACACAGCTTTATAAAGAACAGAAAGACTAGAGGCACAGCAGTTTGTGGGGACTCAGATACGGTAATATCTATTGTCCATATCAAAAGCTAGCTGAGGAACTACCAGCAAGGATGTTCACAAACGGCAACATGAAAATCTGGTGTGAGAGAATCCAGGCAGAGATGGTATTTGAATTGTTTCATACTTTTTTTAGGTGATCCAGGACCCAAACTGGCAACTCACAGCTCTGGAGTTGCATGTGGCTTGCAAGAAGCTCAGATATACCTCCTGCAAGCATGCTGTATCAATTAATGGCAGGACTATGCTGGTGGTGAGCTGCTGGGCAATACAACAGCACAGCTGCAGAAGGAAGTAAATCAGCAAGGATTGCTGTGGCAGATATTGAATCACCTTGAGACCTAGTCGCAAGCTTCAGTTTGTGCATGAACCTTGACATACAGTGGAAACACTGAGATCTATGAAAAATTACTGTTTTTTCTTTTTTTTTTCAGGACTACTTGAGTTCCTCTTCCTTTTAGGTCTCAGAAGTCTATATTAGCTGTCTTAAGGTGTGTGTCTGTTTACACTTCAGTGGGACCAAAGTGCCAAAACCTCTCAGGCTCTTTTGAAAACCTCATCCACATAATACAAATATATAGAAATAGTAATCAGATGTGATTGATATAATAGACATTCAAACTGAAAAGAAGAAAATCTTCTCAGATAAAGCCTTCTCATCAAACAGCAGAGCTGGCAGAAATCCTCAGAGCCTGTGACATTTCAAGATAAAATTGAAATATACTTTGACAGTAGGAACACCTATTGTCCTACTGCATACTCCTAGTATCTGGTCATCCAGGTTTTACAATGAACTTACATTTACTAGGTTTCTCACCTGTAAAAAATATGCATAACAGGGTATCACATTTTATGCTGTGGAATTGTGATTCACTTAGGTTTAAAGAAATACATTTTGATATTATTGCAGGCCAGTCCATTATGAACTTGCATTGCGTATGCATCAGTGAAAATAAACAAGACAAAACATATACAAAACAGAAAAGCTGATGTTAAAGTTTAGTAAAGAAATTACCCAATCTTCAAAAAATTTAAATGCATTTATTTTGCACCAATTTCCTGAATATGACCTGAGATTTCCATCACCTTTGTTCCTCATCTGTGCTGCATATTGAAACAGTATTTGAGAGAATATTTATTACAGTGGAGTTGGAAAAAGGCGATGACAAAAAGGCTAATAAATGACAGACTAGATTTCATCCAGCAGATTCCTTCCCTGCAATTTCTTCTGTAATCAGTGCCACCACATATAAACAGACTGCCCTATTGTGGAAATACTTTCTTCATGGTATGTGCTTCCATTCTTGAAGATTGCAAACTTTTCACTCCCTGCATTTCTGCAAATCAAGTTATGAATATTCATAATTCCTGAGTGCAATCCTCAAAATACCAAGCTTTCAGTCTTCTCCACCATCCACATGAAATCTTGATCCAGAATCCAGACGCAGAATCTGAAGGCCTATCCAAATGCTTCCTTCTGGTTTACTGCTATGATCAGGCTTTCAAAGTTAATGCTCTAAGATGCACATATCACAACAGGAATAAGAAAATGAGAAAATTAAATATGGATACCTATTTGGCAGCAGGAGTTTGACAGTTTTACGTCTTTATAAATGGCATAATGTAGCAAAAGATTTTTTAAAATTTAATGGAAGTGGGAAAAAAAATCCAACCCCACAAAGCAACAAAAACCAGTTTTGTTTCATAATTGACACAAAGGCAAAATTCTGCAGAATATGTCATTCTGCAGATGAAAAGATAGGTGTGCTAATGTAAGAGATGTGAGCTAGGACAGATACACTATTCATTTGTGATGTGAGAAGTTTATCAGAATAGCATTTCTTGATCACAGTTGAAGGCACTTCAGTCTGTTTCTAAATTAAAGTTGCATTGTTATCACTGGCCATGGGATCATGTTGGAGCCACTAATACTTAAAACTGCCTCTGTTCCTCCTTTTATGTCTTCTAAAATGTGGCTAAATAAAAATCTATCTAAATGAATTGTCCTATTTAGCTGGTGACATTTGGTCTGCATAGTACTTCATAAAGGATGAGCCTGCATAAATTCTAGAGTAAGGAACAGCCTAACTGCCTAGTCTCTTTTTAATATTAGTGGAACCTCTGATGCAGAAATTTATTAAAAAAATGGTATTATGTTTCTATTAAGCACCTGTATGAGCTCTGCCTCACTGCCATCCATGTACTACTTATCAAAAGTATGTTACCACCTTTGGTAAGTAGAAGCATACAGCAGCAATGTTTCCTGCATTAAATGGCACTTGCTTTTCTAGTTGTGGTGTTTGCAAAATGCTATACTTACAATTAGGGACTACAAGAACTTTGCATGTAAAGGAGAGGACAGCAGCTAGTGTTGCATATGGATGTCAAAGTTTGCTTCATATATTGAGGTGTGAGGTTGGGCAATATCTATTTTTGGCTAAGATTCGGCTAATTCCCACTGGTCATTCTTGATGGTGCTGCAAATACATTTTGTTGTCATCACTCTATTCAGAATAGAAACATTTCAAGCTCAATAAACAAGATTTTACCCCATGTGAACATCAGGGCAGTTCTGTTCCCAAATAACTAAATGATGCACCTCGGGTGCACTAAAACCTAAGAGACACCAAGGGTATGATTATTCCCTAGAGTGCTTCTGCAGGAGCTGTATAGGTGTGAGGTTCATCTGGTCCTTTTGGTTTTGTGTCTTTGTCATTGCAGATCTCCACATCATGAAGTCCCGTTGTACTATTTCGGTTGCTATCCACTAACTCTTCTGCCATGTCCTTGTTGCACTGACAGAAGTCACTGGAGCTCTCTAGAAAGCTGATGCAAAGTTTTATAACTAGTGTTAGCCAGGCCATCCCAAAGAGGATCCACAGAGAGATTACATTCTTGTACCAGCCTGGGTAGGTACGATCTGGGTTCATCCCTACAAGAGAATCACCCAAAACATTTCTAGATTAGATCAAGAGTGCCTCAAAGGAGACAGATACTACATATAAAGAAAGGACAGTGGAAATATGACCTAGTATTAGTGATTTTTGTATAAAACATGAGTATGCCATCTATTTAGCATGGAAACAGATGATGCAAGCGTGTTTCATGAATGTGGCAGCAACAGCCTAGGATTACCTAAGAATTGTAAATATTACCTGTAAGAAAGAAAAATAAATCCCAGATTACATCTGTGTCAAAGTGCAATTATTCACAATTAAGCACACAGATTCATTTCCCATTTTCATTTCATTCTCACAATTTTGTATTAGTATGTAACAGAGGTCCTCTGCAGGCAGAGCGCTAAGTGGGTTTTATGTACCAGTGGATGCATTTTGTTAAGCTGGATATAAGTGTGTCTTTAAGAGCAGGAGGGAACGGGCCTGAGCAGTCCCAAAACCTCCACGAACAACTAAGCCTCGGAAAACAGCCTGAAATTATGCTACCTCTGCCTGGTTGCTCAGTTAGGTACATTGTGATCCCTTTGGAGCAGAATCATATTTTTGGCTGTGTTTCACAATATTTTGTATGAAGAATCTTCTATATACTAAGTTAATATCAGTAGTGGTATTAATACAGGCAAAGAAAGGAATGAGATCAGCTTTATGAAAAGACTGGACTGTACCTGTAAAGCAGGCTAGGCTACCCTTATAAACACACAGGTAAGAAACAGAATACAAATCAGTGGCAGCAGAACCTTTGCA
Source organism: Forpus xanthops (assembly GCA_032466535.1). NCBI lineage: Eukaryota > Metazoa > Chordata > Aves > Psittaciformes > Psittacidae > Forpus > Forpus xanthops. The sequence continues at coordinate 16,842 of JASSUY010038453.1, read as the reverse complement.
TGGGATTTTCCTCTAGCACTTCTCAGGTATCATTATTTAGTTCTTACCTTTGGAAGGTTTGTCACTTTATAACTGAATACTTGCAGCACAGCAGATATACAGAACACCTGATACTTTTGGGACAGAATGGGAGGAGTTGACTTTTTTGAGGTGGTACCTCCATGAACCTGAAAGCCACTTCCCATACCACATTGTCCTGGGTTCAGCAGTAGCAGTCATTTTCCTCCTTCTTAGTAGCTGGTGCAGTGCTGTGGTTTTGACTTTTGGCCTGGGAACAGTGCTGGTAACACCAATGTGTTCAGTTGCTGCTCAGTAATGTTTAGTCTGACCAAGGACTTTCTGAGTCTCATGCTCTGCCAGGGAGGAGGGGAAGCCAGAAGGAAGGAAAGACTGGACGCCTGACCCAAACTAGACAAAGAGGTATTCCATGCCACAGCACGTCATGCCCTGGATGTAAAAACTGGGGGCAGGGGCCCAGAAGAGTTAGTTCACGGCTTGGTTGTTGGGTGGTGAGTGGTTGTATTCTCTTCCCTTGTATTTCCCTCACCATTATTATTACTGGTGGTAGCAGTAGTAGTTTGTGTTATACTTTAGTTACTGGACTGTTCTTATCTCAACCCGTGGGAGTTAGATTCTTTTGATTCTCCTCATCCCTCCAGGAGATGGAGGGAAGGAAGGGGGAGAGTGAGTGAGAGGCTGCATGGTTCTGAATTACGGCTGGGCATAAACCACAACACACATTCCAGTGAAAAAGTACACATAAGGCTGGGTTGAAATGGGACATCCATATAAAAGCTGATGTTTAGGTATTTATCATCTGTAGGAATATTATCCTGTCATTATATGCACAGACAACCCTTTCCCAAATTGTGGTCCATGAACTGTTACTGTCTACAAGATTGTGAAAACTAATAACTGGTCAGCAGAGCCATATTAAAAAGGCAAACTTTTACAGCCATTTACTTGGTATTATTATATTTAATAGAATACATATTGTGTTTTCAATATGAAGGGAGTACAAGACATTTTGATTTCAGCAAACCACAGATAAATGTCTGGAGCTACCAAATACTTCTGTAGTAACTACTCTTTGGGCTGACTTTCTACATCAAGTTGTACTTCAACCAGAAAAAGAATTATATTCATCCTTCAAACAAGCACCTTTCACTGGTGCTAAATTCAAAGGTTTTAAAATTGCTTGCATCTAAATAAGAAATGAAAACAGGAAAGAAGGGCTATCTGGGTCTTTCAAAGAGAATGCTTTATCCACAGAGACTGATAGATGCAAGATTTAAGATGCCTTTTTGTCTCCCAGGGATTAAGGATGCAGGAGTTTTTCTAATAAATTTGTTTTTAATGAGAAAGTCTTTATCAGAAAGTTGTGTCCTCTGTTTCAGCAAATGCACTGGGAGCAGATCCAAAGCCATTTCCTCCGGCAAAGTGTTTTGGCAACTAAAACTAGGCTGTGCCTGGTGCCTGACAGTCTACACCTAAGTGACTTAAGCTGCCTTTTAGAAAGCAGCTATCCAAAAAAAGGGGTTTTGACAGGGGAAACAGTCACTGCCTGCTAATAGTGATGTAGAATAACATTTGCTTAAAACTTACTGCTGCTGACACTGGAGCACACCAAGGGCATTATCAGCGACTGCTGCCATGAAAAATGTAGTGTTCCACTCTGGTGTTACAGTTGTTCAAGAGGCAGATAACCTGAATACTAAAATATTACTCATTGACTGGGAAATTATTTCTTTGCTATCCCAGCAATCATGTCTTCTCCAACCTGTAATATGCCTACCACAACACATTTTTTACTGTGATTTATCTTTACTGTAAGGGTGGTGAGGCACTGGAACAGGTTGCCCAAAGAATTTGTGAATGCTCCATACCTGAAAGTGTCCAAAGCCGGGCTGGAAAGAGCCTTGGATAACATGGTCTAGTGTGAAGTGTCCCTGCCCATGGCAGGGGGTTGTAACTAGATGATTTTAAGATCCTTCCCAAGCCAAACCATTCTAAGATTCTGTGATCATCAGGTCTGTGGGTTGCTAGTGGTGTAAAACTTCCAAACTGGGAGCTTCATATGGCACATATGTAGCTTTCATGTTTAGTAGGTGAAAGCAATGAAGTACAAACTACTCACCAATCACGTAATCTCCAAATCCTATAGTGCTGAGGGTAATGAAGGAATAATAGAAACCTTCTTCATAAGACCAGCCTTCTTTGTCAGAGAGCAACAAGGGAGGTAACAGAAGGAACAATAACAAGCCAGTCACCAGTGCAGAAGTCTTAATCAGCAGAGAAGCTTTTTTCTAGTAAAACAGGGAGATAAAAAGAAAAGAAAAAAGATGAAATTGTCACAAGAAGAGTGTCAGGGAAAGTCCAGCTCAGTAAAATCACACAGACATTCATGATGTTCAACCACTCTGATATCTGATGGAGGGATGGTACAGCCTGGCATAAGCAATCCAGTAGGTTCCTCGATTGTGTGGAAGACAACTTCCTTCTGCGAGTAATAAAGGAGTCAACAAGGAGAAGTGCCATGCTTGACCTTGTGCACACCAACAGGGAAGGGTTCATTGGAAATGGGATGCTCCAGGGCAGCCTTGGTTGTAGCCATAATGAGATGGTCAAATTCGAGATCTTCAGAACAGTGAGAAGGGCAAGCAGCATGCTCACTGCCCTGGACTTTTCTGGCGGTGTTCAAGGTTGGGCTGGACAGAGCCTTGGGTGGCATGGTTTAGTGAGAGGTGTCCCTGCCCATGGCAGAGGGGTCGGAACTAGATGATCTTAAGGTCCTTTCCAATCCTAACTATTCTATGATCCTATGATTCTATGACTTCAAGAAAGCAGACTGGCCTCTTCAGGAACCTGCTTAGTAAGGTTCCATGGGATATAGCCCTAGAGGGCAGGTGGGACCAAGAATGTTGGTTGATATTCAAGGATCACCTGCTACAATCTCAGAAATGTGGCATCCCAACTAGAAGTGCAGCAGGAGAGCAAGGAGACCTCCTTGAATAGGTAAGGAACTGCTGAGGAAACTTCAAAGGAAAAAAGTGGCTTATAAAAGCTGGAAGCAAGGACAGGAGGCCTGGGAAGAATACAGGGATATTGTCCGGGAAGCTAGGGATTAGGTTAGGAAAGCTAAGGCCCAGTTAGAATTAAACTTGTTAAGGATAACAGGAAGGGATTCTATAGGTACATTGCAAATAAAAGACATGCTAGGGACAATGTGGGCCCTCTTCAGAAGCTGTCAGGAGAACTGGCTACCCTGCATTTGGAGAAGGCTGAGGTTCTTAATGACTTCTTCACCTCAGTCTTCACTGGCAAATGCTCTGACCATACCACCCAAGTCTTGGAAGGCAGACACAGGGACAGTGAGAATGAAGACCCTGGGCCCACTGTAGGAGAGGATCTGGATCAAAATCATCTTAAGAACCTGAATGTACACAAGTCCATGGGACCTGATGAAATCCATCTGTGGGTTCTGAAGGAGCTGGCAAATGAAGTTGCTAAGCCACTGTTCATCATATTTGAAAAATTATGGCAGTCAACAGCTGGAAAAAGGGAAATATAGCCCCCCATTTTCAAGAAGGGGAAAATGGATGACCCAGGGTTCTAGAGATCAGTCAGGGGTGAAACTAAATGATCTTAAGGTCCTTTCCAACCCCAACTTCCAATCCTAGAAAGATTCTATATTCCACTAGAATAAAGAGTGCTGCTCTTCCAGTCAGCATGAACTTCGTGAGTTTATATTGACTGAAGTGCATGTGAAGTGCATCACCTTCATGATTCCTAAATTCATGCCTTTTTAAAGCCTATTTCACAAATGTTCCCATATAACTTACATGTACAATTCTGACTCCAACTGATGATAAACAGATTAGATATTCTGGTCTATTGTATGGCTCTAGGGCTCTAGCATTTCTGTTCATATAGGGGAAACTCTTCATCATAGAAGTTCCCTCAATTAATAAACAACCATATCTAACACCTCATAGGGCTGTCATAAACTAAATATATCTGCTTCCAGTTATTCCTGAGTATTACTGCATTTTTGGTGAAATAGGTAGGCAGCTGTCCTTGTTAGTCACAGAATTCCAAATACCAGACAATGTCCTCTCTTTTCTTTCCTGAACCTGAGGGTAAAACATACCTATCCATATTGCTTACCTGCAAATGAAATGTCTCTTCTAGGCGATGGGCACAATGCTGAACCCCCAACAGCATCAGCTGCCCAATTTCATTCAGGAGTACAAGATTCAAGGGGATCCCAAAGAGTGCAAACAAGATGCAGAAGATTCGACCAGCCACAGTGCTGGGACTCAGGTTCCCATAGCCTAAGCAGGAAAGAAATGAGGTATTAAAGCTAAAATATTTTCTGCCTGCCCTTGTCCCACAGAAGGGTGAACCTCTATCTTCTACAAAAGCTAGAGCAGAAGGTCACTGCTCCAAAAAGGATCTTTTTTTGTAAATAACTAAGTTACATCTATTGTTTGCCATATCCTATTGCAGTTTGGAAAATAACATTTCTTTCCCTGCCAATTTTGCTTAGTTCCTTTCCCATTTACCAGTCAATTTCCTCTTCCCTACCCACTATCCTGGCTCTGGTCTGACGTAAATGCAAAACTTCTGTTTAGCTCCGTTTTTGTAAGCATTGCTGTCGTAGGGTTTGCTGGTAAATTACCCTACATGGCCATCAGATGGCCTCTGAATCACAACTGTAGTGTTTTAATTCTAACAACCACCTTTCTATACCTTTGTCCCACAAAATTAATGAACTTAACACTGCATCCCTTTTTATACTCCTCTTTTGTGCCGCAAGTATCAAACATACCTTAAGCTTAAATTGTCAAAATGTTTGCCTAGAGTCAATAAACCCAGAAAACTTACATTTAACCCAAGTAAAACATTCTGGTTTCAGACCTATAGAAGAAAGAAAAAGAAGTGCTTGAAGTGCCCATTTTCTCCTAATCATATGAACTGGTTTAATAAAGGTACTGTCCTGCAAGCACAGCCTTGTAGTCTTATACCAGTAAACCTTCAACAACATTGCAGCAATATTTATCTTTGTTCCCTATATCTTCTTTTTAAAATGTCCTGTAAATCTGCAGACTTGCACTTTTGTAATTTCAAGCGGTTTATATCAGATTCAATTTTGGTCTATTTCACAGGACACTTTTTAAAACAGGGAAAAGACTATCACATGACAAGCATTTAAACAGAAACATATCCAAAGCCTATGGCCTTGACTGCATTTCAAAATTACCTCTACTCACTAGAGATTTGTGTATGCCCATATACAAGGTTGACGATTTGTCAGTTTATCTTTTCACCACACGTAATTGATCCCCTCCCAGTGACACCCAACTCTTGATTCAGTGCAAGCAGAGGTGCTCCCACCACTGACGCCTTCCTATCATGCCTATAGGTGATGTAGTCCTAGGGCAAATGGGCAATCCCCCAGGAGGGAGAAGTCCAAGGGCTGGGCTCCTTGCACTAGACAAGTAAGATTACAAACACCTGTGGTTGATAAGATGGTCATTAGTGATTCCTTCACTAACCTCTGTTTCACGCCAGTTGCAGTAAGTCACTGGTTTATCACTTATAGAATAGTGACTATGAGCTTATGATGTCTATATGTTCTGTTCCAAGTTTTGTGCTGACGGAATTTCTCCCAATGGACAATTCAGCAAATATCAAACTACCACCAGGAAATGCCTGGCAGAAAACTATTTCGCAGTATGTATGCAGGCTGTTATTTCATCTCATACCTACCCCCACAAGTTCAAAATTTTACTATATGGAGGATTTTATGCTTGAATGATTTGTAAACCCATGGATTTGATGTAAATGATAACACATAATATACCTCCAAAGCGATGGCCTTAGCAGCCTGTCCCAAGAGGGGGCAGAGCATCCCCTAGAAAAAATGGGATGCTGTTAAGTAATTAGAGGTTGTTTTGAAACCCTTTGTTTGTGTCAAACAAAGGAATTAAATTAAGACTGTACAGCAGCTTTCATTCCATTGCCATGGTCTTCACTTATGAGCAGCTTCCTGATACTTATGCACTTTTCTTCTCCCCATATGGAATTGTTGATTTCTGTCACTTTTCACTATTTCTAGACTAGCAGGTGTGATAAATGAAAGGCACAGATCATAGAACTGTTTGGGTTGGAAGGAACCTTAAAGATCATATGTTACCATCCTCCCTGCCACAAGCAGATACACAGCCCAAGGGACCAGATTGCTCAAAACCCCATCCACATACATGTAAGCAAGGACATCTGGTAGGTGAACCTACCTAAGTGAATTTAAGAGATATGGGCGTGGTATGATTTGTTTCACACTGTCTGTGCCACATTTCAGTGGATTAACTCCAGCCATTCTCTTTTACGGAATGAAGGTGTTTTGCAGGCTGCTCTGGACTAGGGAGAAAGAGGTGGGGGGCATTTACTGTGAGCCTGGAGTCCGAATGTGAGTCACATACATTTACAGCAGATATTCTCCCCCTATCTTCTATATCTAATTTAAAAAGACTGTGCAATGGCTCAGGCAGTTCATTTTACCCACAGCTTTCCAGGTTATTTTTGGAAGAAAACATCAGATAAGAGGGGAAGGAAGGTCCATAATCTCAGGTCACTGTGTGAAGCACAGCAGCCTTCAGCATTTTAAGGACCCCGCACAGTGCTAACTGGAGAGCATCCAAGGTCAATCTGTATATTACATCTATTTTAGAGCAGCAAATTCAGTGATGTAAGAAGATCTAATATGTACAGTAAGCCCAGCACACCATATGCAAAGCAGTTATGGTGTTTGATTTGTTTGGCTCTGTTTCCCCTTGGGCTTAGTAGCTCAAGACAATTTCCTGAAGGGTTGGTGTGCAGTTGCTGTATGGCAAAAAGCCATATTCCACTAGCTTTTATGCAGGCTACATAGTTTGGTCAAACAGCACAGGAGACTTTAGATCATGTGAAATAGTCAGCAACTTTCATCTGACTGATGACACCCCTTGATTTTGGACTAGACAAATAGATGTCAACCTAGTTTTATATAAACCTCAAATGTTATAAAACTCAAGCAGGAATGGGTAAATGAGACTTATCCCCTCCAATAAACAGAATGAGGGTAATCAGTGTCTTTTACCATTGTGTTCTATGAACTTGGTTCAGATCTAATGCAAAGATTAAAGCTACATTGGTAGGTGTGTCACATCCCTCTAGGTCTGATACTAGGATATCACCTAGTATACATGCCTGAACCAAGAGATACAGAGAGATACTCACCAAAAAACTTAACAGAAGTTAAAGTGCAATCATTTTTACTGAAGAAGCTGGAGTAAATGCTTGTATAGCTCCTCATTTTGAAATAAAGTGCAAAGTAATTCAATCTTCCTGAGAAGCAACAAGAGTGGTTTATTTCTAAATGTTTGTATTTATTTCTAGATGTTTTACCTCATGTGCTGTTACACATATTAAGTCTTTTCCTGCTTGCCCATTATATTCCTATGCATAAGAGATTTAGAGGCTCTGCTAAAAGAAGAAGACTTGTGAGTTAATGGATAATTAGTAAAAGGTCTCTTCATTTGCAAGGCAGTATCCTTCTTTCAGTGCCTCCTAGCTCAGCAGCGGCAACTGTGACTTCCTGCTATCCACAATGGGAGGTTTGTTTGGCTCCTGTTCTCACTGCCCATATGCAATAATATTTTAAACAGAAAGTGATTAGAATGAAGAAATTGTTTTTTCACAGGTTAAGAACCATCTGAAAATTCACAAAATAATTTTAATTGTGGAAAAAAACCAGAATTAGATTAATGAAAATGCTGGAGGAAGCATCATTTTTCTAAGCAGTAAGTTTTTCAGTGGTTTAAGAATCTAAGCACATTTTTTGGGAGATTTTAATGAATTATTTCCCGTACCTGTCACCTGGACACAGCCATTGAGCTCAGAACATATCTTTCTGGAAGTCACAGTTGTTTCCAATTCATCATCCATGGAGGCTGAGTTTGCTGAGGCCTCCCAGTTATTCTACACAGAAACAGGACTCTAAAACCCCAAACAGCCCCAGTATTTGCACTGGCATCTTGGTTTTACTATTAGAACCAATAACAATAATCCAGTTTGCTTTAAAGGCAATGGTATCAGAATCTCAGGGACTGTGTTATACATGGGCAAGCTCATTGGTACCCCAGCAGGTTGATCTAGGGTCTGTGTGGGAAGTAGCCATCTCTATTCATTTTAGCTGGTGAAGTAAAGGCCAATAACTAACACTGTTAGACTGAAAACACATATTTAACAGAGCTATTTAACAGCTTTAGCCCTATGAAATTCCAGGCAACAGCGAAATTTGGTTGCACACTCCTATGAGTGAAAGGCCACAAAACTGCTTGAGATGAATGCTGCAGTCTTCTATTTGTTACATTTGTACTGTGTATACACTGGAAGCTGTAGAATTAGTCTCAAGAGGATGAGGAAGCAGGAAAGCAGATCAAGTTCACCACTGCTAAGGAGACAGTTTAGAGGATGTTGCTGACAGTGTTATCCCCACATCCACTAGTAACCTCTCATGGACCATTGTGCCACTTCCCACTTCCAAAAGGCTGCAGAGCAGCTCTGCCAGCTGCCACAGGGCAGGGAAGAGAACAAATACATCGAAGGTTTGGGTCTCTTCAGCAGAGAACTCCCTTCCACAAACCTGAGGTTCACGGCAGATATGAAAGTGGTTCTGGGCTGCTATTCCGTGCTTTAACTACTTTGAGATATCAAATTGCTTTAACTGGATTTCCCACTGTATTGCCAATCAGCGATGGGCAGAAGCTTGGGTGTATATTGGTTGCTCCATCACATGCTAGGCAGCACTACAGAGAGTCAAGTCTTAGAGAAACTCTTGCTGGCCCAAAGCCCTACACTGCCTGGACTTTACAGCCCTGAAGTAGCTGTTGATTTTTTCCCCTCATGGGAATCATCTGCGGCAACATGTCTGTACTAAATACCATCTCTCACTCTATAGATGGCTCCTTGTCTCTTTGCTACCCTCAATCCTTTGGGGGAATTGTTGTCAGGAGCTATGATACTGTGTTAACCAGAGAAGGAAAGGATGGAAGGAGGGTCTTCCCCTTCATTTCTTCACTATAAGATAGTTTACTTGTCCAGTATTGTGTTTAAGAAAGGGTGTTTGAAATTCATACAAATGAGCTTTGCTAAGTATTAGGGAATAGTAAGGCAGCACTAGATAATGGCATCCACCCACCCAAGATAGAGGTGGATATTCAGGCTATAGAGGACAGTGCGTTTTCTCCAACTCTTAGGTTAGCACAGACAACCTCAGTCTCATCACAAGTCTTTTCCCTAGCACCTCTGAAATTTCACCACCCTGTAGTTGTTTGACTTTAGGAACTTTCATTTTGTGCTGCACTCTGAACTTGCTTTGACCTTTGTCCTGTTAGTCTAAACTAAGAGAAGAGTAAACACAGAAAGGAAAGACTTTGTATCGGAAAGAATAAAGATGTTCCAGAGTGAAAACAGACAGAAAGTAAGCTTTTCTTTAATCATGTTCACTACTACATCTCTAAGGGAGCTCTGAGTATGGCATTGAAGAGGGGCTTCTATGAAAACATCTGCAGAAAAAGAGATAACATAAAAGATCTGGGATGTCATGTAAAATGCAGCATTGAAGAAAGCACAGAAACATGACAATGGGGGGAAGGAATCAGAGGAAGGCCAGGCTGCCCAACCACATGATCAAAAATTAAAAATGCAGTTCTATTCAAATTATGAGACTGGTCAGAAACTATACAGGCTTTGGGGTACTTCCTTAAACAACAGATTTTGGTTCACGCATGTCTGTCCTTTAAACCTTTAGGATTAGGGTACCAAGTGTGCCCAGCCTTCAGGTCAGAACTTTGTTTTTTAAGCAAAATTTACATACTGCTTTTAATCACAAGTGGAAGTAGATAATGCTCTCATTTAAATGGAAGAAGGGTACAGCACAGAAGATGCTGCGAGATGAGACATGGGCATTCGAACTGTCAGTAGGAAAAAAAGCTAATTTTGCTCAGTTGATATTAATGGGGAAAGCCACTAACATCTCCTTCCATATAAGAGTGAAACTATGTTCTTTTAAGAACTGGAGAAATACACCAAGCCTTCTGAAGGGGGTTAAGAGCACCTAAATCAGAAAACAGAAGCTGACAGAGCAGAAAGGGCATCTCAAAGGGAAGTGATGAAGGTAAAAGTGATAATGGCTTTGGCAATGCTGTTTGAGAAAACTGAGGAAAAAAAAGCTGATTCAAAAGCCATAAGGATATTACATCATGTAAGACTCCAGCAAGGCACAGATAGCATTAGTTGTAGAGACAGAATGTCAAAGAGACAAACTGGACAAAGGACTTGCAAATGCTTGAACACATGGAGTAGAATCCACTCAGATTCTTCAATAAAATCTTTTTGTAGTACCCTGAGACACTTTTCTCCATTAACATTTTAACTCAGTCCTTTCTGAACTCATTTGCCAGAATGCCTTTTTAATTCCTATACATTAATCTTGAGAAGCGTGACCTGCTTTCAGTGGTTCCATACTTACATACTGGACTAAGCTCTTCCTTGCCACATAAGGACACAGAAACCTCAACAAACCTTTCTCAGACTCACTCAGCTATGTCATTTACCCCACAGCCATGCCTTTTACATGAAGTTTCATATTATGAATCACTCCTCTGAACTTTGAGTTCTTGGTTAAGGACCTTGTTTCTTTACTTGACATAAATCATCGGCTATCCTTCCTCAGGCATTCAATGATGTCTGAGTCAAGGAGACTGCAGCAGCCACTATCTCAAGCACTTGTATAAAGGAAGGGTACAGGTAACAAACTCAAGGTGAGGCTCTGTGAGGCCATCTCCATTTTTCTCTTCAAGATACTGTTATTGACAGTGTTGAGACACTAACCTGTATTCATTTAGCAATTTAACTTGAAAAAGCAAGAACTTGGACCCAGTTGTCTGAAGTTCACTTCATAGAGGTGACTTGTACATCATTGTCAAATCTACAATCAAACAATCATGAAAAAGTCCCTGGAGTCACCATATCAGCTTCAAAGCCATGATACAGAGAGCTGTAATATTTGTTTCTTTTTATTTGTCCCTCCTACCAAGTCAGTCATTGTCATTCCCCAGCCATCAGGGTATGGAGTTCATTTAAAGAAATTAGCTTTCATGGAGCAACACCCAGAAATGTTTAGTCTAGATCTCTGCCAATATCATAAACCCCTCTTGTATTGTAAGATGGCAAATTTGATTCTTCACAAATATTGTTAACTTAAATCTGTTGTGGAAAGCGGAGTTACTTTGGCAGCTTAGATACTGAAGGGTTAACCTACTGAAACAGGCAAAGCAGCTCTGGGCAGATGCTACTTTGTACTGAAGGCTGCAAGCAAACGCCCAGACTCTAAACTGGAAACCCACAGCTAGCAGAGCCTTGTCTAATAAGCCTCCACTGCCATCATCTGGTACAATGCCTACCTGGCAGTACAACACGCCAAACACTTCCCAGCCAGAAGAATACATGTGCAAAAGAGCAGGGCAGAAAGATGCACCGAGTCACAGGAAGGTAACACACCTTCTGTCCCTCAGCAAAAAAAAACCCTTCTCTCTGATCTCTTGTCTGGGGGCTTAATGTTCTGAAGTCAATGTATATTCAACAATGATATGAGAAATCAAAAGAATGCTCCATATGTGTGTGCAGAGAAAATGCTTGCTCTAAAACTGTACTTGGAATTGAAGAGATCTGACAGATTGAACATGAATCAGGAAGGTTTTTGATCTCGAACAGCCATCTCTCCACACTGTCATCCCGTGTCGTGGGGGGGGGGGGGGGGGGGGGGGGGGGGGGGGGGGGGGGGGGGGGGGGGGGGG
>JASSUY010038452.1:29924-49485 GCA_032466535.1 Forpus xanthops | reverse complement strand
GCCTTGAACACTGCCAGGGATGGGGCAGCCACAGCTTCTCTGGGCACCCTGTGCCAGTGCCTCAGCACCCTCACAGCGAAGAGCTTCTGCCTAAGAGCTCATCTCAGTCTCCCCTCTGGCAGGTTAAAACCATTCCCCTGTCCTGTCCCTACAGGCCCATGTCCAAAGCCCCTCTCCAGGATTCCTGTAGCCCCTTTAGGCACTGGAGCTGCCCTAAGGTCTCCCCTTAAGCAGCCTTTTCTTCAGGCTGACCCAGCCCAGCTCTCAACCTGGATCCATGTGAGCAGTAGGCGAGCAGGACAAGCTGTCTTCCCTCACAGTGTGTTTCACACAGAGCAGCACTCATGCTGCTTTACTGGGCATCCTCGCAGAGCACATATATGCCCATGGCACAAAACCATGGGGTGTCCTGGAGTTTTCGACAAGTGTAAGCTGCATCTCTGCTGACAGCTTTTCACTTGTGAACTCCCAGGTAATGGATGATGAAGACAAATTGCCTGTTATGTGATTTAAAGTGAATTTGGCCTGTCAGCATGGCTAAAATAAATGTGTTCATTTCCTTACAGTGGCTGATCTGTCACATTAACCAGAGTCCTCATCATCTGCAATCGAGTCTAATGGTGGGAATTGGAGATTTGATTGTCTTAAAAAGTGAATTTATCACGTCCCTAATTTTCACCTTGTATGAAGAGCCAGCTCTGGTGTTTGTCTTGATGCCCTCCAGTGCTTTCTCCCCGATGAACCCAGCACAGGCAGGGTGAGGAGCTGCTCCTGCTGCAGCCATCCATGCACACACACCGTTTGCTGGTCACATCAGCTCACAGTGAGCCCAAGTCACCTCCTGCTTGCCTTGAAGCAAAGAGACCTCATGCTGGCTCCTGATGCTGTTCTTGTCTCTAATTTGCAAAGCAATGGTCCTTTCCCATGCAGCCTGCCATGAATGAGTAACCTGAGAGCAATTACAATGATTGCTGTTAATTCTATGATTTAATTCTCTATCAGCTGATACTCATGTTGGTTTTCCCATTATTTCTGTGCCTGGCTTGGGATTACAGCCCTGCTTTCCTTCCTGGAGTGCAGCAGAGTAAAACATCAGTGTTCTCACCAGCTTTTTCAGCTCCCTATTGTCTCTGGTGTAGTCAGAATTAATAAAGGCCAGATATCTCCTTGTCAGCCCATGGGGCGCTGGGTACCTTGTCTGGTGTGATTAGTTTTGGAGTGCTCCTTAGAAAGACATTGAGTTTAAACCTCCAGAGCAGTGAGGGGAAACTCTCCACAGCTCTTGTGGTGTACCAGCACATCCTCAGGCTCCTTCCCACACAGCACATGAATATTTCTGCTCCTGCCTAATTATTAGCAATTTTATCAGCTCTTCTAATAACTGTCCTGCTGATCTGTATTCTTTGATGAATCCTCTACCTCCTTTTCCAGTGGGAACTTGCTATCTGTGGTGATCTGCATCTCAAAGAGATGTAGAGCTGCTCCTGCTTAGTGGTGCTTCCCAGTTTATGGTATAGCCCTGCACCCACTCCTGCTCTGCTCTCTGGAGTGCAGAGTGCTTTGATGGACATCTCAGTGGGCTGGAACCCCTGAATGCTCCCAACTGCCTCCTCCTGCACCACTGTGGACTCCCATCCTCCTGTCCCTTGTTGCTGCTCTGTCTCCTTCTGGCACATGTGGCTGCAGAAGCTGCTCAACAGAGACCAGATTGCTGAAATAAGCCCTTGTCCACATTTGAAGCTCTGCACAGAGGAACTGCTGCTGAAGGAATTGGGGTTCACAGGAGCTCAGCTGTGCCAAGCTGCTTTTCTTCCTGCCAGGTGCCCGTGGCTAAGAAAAGGCTGCTTGAGTCTGGGGTACGTGGTAGTGTGTCCCCATCTTCACCTGGTTCTGTGCCCAGCCCTGGAGAGCCTCTTTGTATTCTTGGATGCATTCACATAGGGTCTGTATGGCCACAGACTGGGAAGAGACAGGGAGATTACACATTTCCCTTGTAGCCTTGCGTTGTGAATGTGGTATGGTTGAGGGCTTTGGGTACCATGGCGCTTCTCCCAGCAGACAGGCAGAAGTGTTCTCTACCCATGACTTCGTCCATGTCAGGAAGGTAACAATGAAACGGCATGTTGATCCCTTGCATAGTGCTGGCAGTGTTTTTCATTAAAAGGAATATTTATTTAATGACAGATACTTAAAACTTCATTTCTGGAGTAAACCAAGCCTGATCTGTCACTTGCAAAACCCCTGCAGCACTGGTGTAGTTGGAATGAGGCACGTGGGGCTTCAGGCTGGGAGATGGACATGGGACAGTGAGGATCAATTTGTGTACTTGCTGGAGCAGCATGCTCTAGTGGAAGGTGCCCCTGCTCATGGCTGTAAGGTCCCTTCAACACAAACCATTCCATCATTCTATGATCCTGTGACTGGGGACTGTGTCTCATTGACCCTGTCCCAGTGCTTCCAGCTGTGTATGAGCAGAGGGACCCTTTGTGTGAGGAGGGGTGGAGATGGCTTTTTTACTATCCCTGCCCTTCAGGAAGGGCACCCAGGGCTGTGAACCAGGGTGTGAAAAACCAGGCCCTGACACAGTGAGAGATCAGAGTTTACCTGGCTTGGAAGCCAGGGCCCCCCCTTCCCTTCCCATCCCATCCCATCCCATCCCATCCCATCCCATCCCTTCCCATCCCATCCCATCTGTTGGGTGGCTGAGCAATCTATCTGCTCTGCTGCCTGCTTCCAGGGGCCACTCCATCACTTTTATATCCATTTCTGTGGCATTGTATCATAAAGTTCATATAATTACTGTCTCCCTTATGCTCACCCACACTTCAGAACCTTCCTTTGCTGGGAGCCAAGCTCATTTCTGCCCTCCCTGCCCTGCACTAAGCTCAGAGACAGTGGGAGCACCTCTGTCCTGCTGCAGCATGAAGGCCGTGGGACTCTTGAGCACAGGGCAAGGGAACAGTTAAATAGCTTTTTATTCAGTGCATATCTTCCCTGTAACAAGACTATTATTTCATAGCAACTTATACCTTCCATTGAAGCCTTCGCATAATTTCCCTTTATAATCAAACTTTTCCATCCCTAAATCAGTTTTATAACTACCTTGTTATACCTTGGATCTCAAAATGAAAAATCTTAGTTATAAATACCTGGGCTGTGCTGTGAATACTGATCACACCAGTGGATTTCAGGGGATGGGTTAATAGCCGTCCTCTGCCTCCTGTTCACAGAAGTGGCTTCCTTGGTGAGCTTATCCTCTTCGCTCAGGGTGCAGAGAGGGGACGTGGGTCAGTCTTTGCCAAGCACTGGACCTGCTCTTGGGTTACCAGGAGGCACTGAGCCACTGCTTCAAGTTGTGTTTCTGACAGTGTTCTTGATGCTCACTCAGCCTGGGAGCTGTGGAGTGTGCGCCAGCCTTCCAGCTCGGCTGTCTTCAGAGAGACCTTCACTACACTGGGGTTAGACCCAAGGGAAGAGCATTCCTGGATGCCTTATCTGTGTCTTTCCACCCTATCTCTGCCCATAGAACAGCTCCCAAGTAGGGATGTGGCATTGCCAAGTCACTCTTTGTCCGCAGCAATCCTTTCTGGACCAGGCTGCATGGCACTCAGTGCTGTGAAGCCTCCAAAACCTGCCAATGATCTTTGATCTCAGCCATGTATTCATCAGGCCTAACCTGCACTGAGCTGACAAAAGGCAGAAAAGACCTTTTTGTGCCCAGTCTCCCACTCTGGGCACTGCAGGGATCTGTCTGTCTCTTCCAGGAGCAGTGTATGCCTCCAGGAGGGCTCCAGCCACATCCTCATGTTTAGGTGTGCGTCAAGAGGAAGGGATTCGTTTATGGTTTGCAGCTTGCATGATGCTTTTATTTAATAGATTCAAAGGGTGTAAAGCTGGAGAGATACATTAGATCATCACACTTGATTTCCTGTAAATCACAGGCCATTACCTTGCGCTGAGTTCATCGCGTAGTGCATCTACTGCCTTGGATTTGACTAAAGCACATCTTTCAGGAAGATCTCTTCAGGCCACTTTCAGAGGTGCTTGGACGCTTTCCTGCTCACAAAACATCTAATTTATAATTGGAATGGTGCTGGCTTCAGCTTCCAGCTCTTGTTCTGCCTTTCTCAGTGGAGTCGCAGAGCCTTTATTGAGCAATATTTTCTTCCCCTGAAGGTATTTAGATGCAATGAGGAAGTCACCTCTCAGTCTGCTTTTTTAAAAGCTAACCAGCATGAAGCCTTTAAATCTCTGCATGGGAGGTATTCTTCCTGGCTCTTAAATCAACTTTGCAGCTTTCCCCCCACATCTCCCTGCTCTTCCAACTCTTTCTTTTTAAGCAAAGGCCTACAGAAGTACCATAATTCATCATGGTACCATAACATGGTGTTAAACTGAATAGAGAGTAATAGACCAGTCCCAGGCTCTAGTGAACGGCCCATGTGCTCGCCACCTGAACAACTAGTTGAAGAGCTGTAAACGAGGTTTGGGCACCTCATTTATCCCTGAGATCCCTCAGCAGTTCCTGATTGCCAGGAGACTGGTTAAGCTGGAAGGGACCAAGGGAGCCCACCAGAGCACATGGAGCGCTCCACTCTCCTCACAGGCTCCTGTTGATTTATGGAGAGGACACTGTTATGGGACTCTGCTGTGACCTCTCTGCTAACGACTCCCCATAAGGAGTCTACGTGTCCCTGTGAGGCCTGCACACACACAGTGCCAATGCTCGCTCTTCACTTTTATAGGCTTTTACAAAACCTGTTGGTTTTGTGTTTTCACTTGCCAGGGATATCCTCTTCACCCAGGCTACTCTGAGCTGGAAATCACCTCAGGTAGGAAGTCATTCTCCATGGTGAAACTGGGAAATCTAATCCCCTAAAGGTCTTCAGTTGTCTGCTCAACTTGCAAGTAACTCTCGCCCTGGCTCAGCCTTGTCCATGCCTCCAAATGATCCCCTATAGAAATTGTCACTTGGATACAAACCCAACTGCTTTGACTCGCACTTCCAGCAGAAGCATGTCAAACACTCCTACGTGCCCCAAGGAAATTCAGTGCCACCTTGTCCCACTTATGGCAGGAAACTGGAAGAGCAAAGTATGGCTGCTCCGGCCAGCTGATGATGTTCCATGGACACTAGAGCAGCCTCTCTCAGAAGACCAGAACTCCCACTCTTCCCAAAAGCAGGCATGACCTCTAACACTCACATTCCTTGGAGCAATCAGCCTTTAGGAACCCAGGGAGAGCTGGTAAGTATGACTATTTGATTGTTAAGGAAAGGAGAGAATATGAAAGACATGAATGTCAAAGAGTGGCTGTTGCTGTTACCTCTGCTGGGAGCTGATAATAGAGCCATGTGGGAAAAGGAGCGTGTGTGCTTGCTGGGTTGCTCTCCTCCTGTGAGCAGAGGATGAAGTACATCCTTCCCTGGAGCTGATGGTGAGCTCCCCCTTAGGCTTTGTAGACAATTACAGGAGCTTAGAGATGGGCACAATAGCTGAATTCAAGGGCTGGAGAGTCCTCTTTGAATATCTTATATGATCTAAATGGTGTCTTGCATATGCTAAGTTGAACAATGTCTCCTAAATCCAATGCAACCAAAGAAAGCATTTAAATCAGTTACTTACAACAAGTCACTCAAAAGAGCAGTCTTGGAAACCAGAAAATGCCTGGATACTGAGAGTCCTAAAACTGAATTAAATCCCACTATTTTGCTCTGTTTACCACGATTAGATTAGCTCATGTCTTTTCTCAAAGAGCACATGGTCTAAGCAAGTTGTTATTTAACAGGAGAGGCTGTTAATACCTTCAATTACAACAGCATTTCATTATCCCATTAAATTCATTATGAGAATACATTAACTCTGATTCCTTGCCAGAGCACTGACAACTTCCTATTGCTCCCAGTGCTGAAGAAATACTGTGGTGTGTCACATTAAAAACCTGGTGTGTCATGGCTCCTCTTTGTTCACTGATCTCCCCTTTAGCTGTCTGGTCGCTGCTTACCTGAGAAAAAACCTAACTGCATCAGCTAGGATAAAAATGTGGTTGCTCTCATCCTTCCCCTGGCTGGCTTTCTCCTGCAATGATCAAGGATAAGGGGAACCTCCCTGTGCAGGGTAAACCTCCATTTGCTTCTGGAGCTGTGGTGGGACAGTCCCAGAGCATCTTCAGAGGGTTCATTTCCCTGGTTTAGTCCACTTTCTAAAATACCCCTTAAGCTCATCAGGAGTTAAAAGGAGTTGATATTTCTTCTTCCCTGTGAGGGTGCTGAGGCACTGGCACAGGGTGTCCAGAGAAGCTGTGGCTGCCCCATCTGTGGCAGTGTTCCAGGCCAGGTTGGACACAGGGGCTTGGAGCAACCTGCTCTAGTGGAAGGTGTCCCTGCCCATGGCAGGGGTTGGGAATGGATGAGCTTTAAGGTTTCTTCCAACACAAACCAGGCTGGGATTCTGTGATTCTATGATTTTGCTTTGCTTGGAGACTCTGTTCTGTGATTCTTCAGTGTAACTACTCTTATTGAGACAATTCTCAGTGTATTTTAGCACAGAATGTTCATCACCCATTACAGACATTGCTGTCTTCTCTGTTCAAATCTTTGAGGGTGACTTTTGTCCTGCTGCAGTTTCACACTCCTGCATAAGAACATCTGAGACCAGTAGAGGAAGGTCCCCAAATGGCCAGTGAACTCTGGCACGCAGATGGGACAGCCTCAGTAGCACAGGTCTGTGCCAGGGGAGGCAACACTGCTCTAATCAGGGCTTGGCCCACCTTTGTCTTGTTCTGTACTCAAACAGTGCTTGCTTTGAGACCCAAGGATGACACCAAATGACCTTGCTACACTTGCACACATCTGTGTCCTTCACAGTTAATGGAAACAATAGGAGTTATTACAGGAGGCTCACTTATGGAACAAGATCGTTTGTAAATAACCACCTCTGAAGGAGCTTATCAAGAAAAAATCCACCCAGAAAGGTGCTGACCTTTAAGCAGAGACATGAAGTTAGACATAAGAAAGATCTTCAGCAATACATTCTGCAGTTCTAAATGTTCTACTTAACATTTGAGGAACGAAGATGTTTGACGCTTCTGACAGGGGCTCGTTTCAATAAGTCATTCCTACACTGCAAGGAACATCCCTGAAAGGAAGGAGAGGCTTTTTCTTTTTTTTTTCATTGCAAGCCTGTGTGAAAGTTATTTCTCTTTCATGATATAGTTTACAGCTTCGGGTGAGGATCCCTGGGGTCATCCTTTGGAGACTAAATAAAGCTCTGCTCTCTTTCTAAAGATGGGCTTTTAGAAACCTTAAATGTCTTTGAATCTTTTTTTTCCTGTTGGCATAGTGCTTTTTCTGTGGCTGAGGAGTGTGGCTTTTAAGAGGGCACCAATGCCATTGTTTCTTTCTGATCTGAGATTTCTTGTGGAATCATTAGTCCCATGTGGAACATTTACAATGTGCAATTAAAGACCCTTGTAAAATCTCCTGCATGAGGCACAGCTCCTAATGACAATGCTACGTGGTTTGCTTTCACACTATAGCACAAAAGGCAGGTGGAGATATGGCTTCTGCAAAGCGGAGATGTGAAATGCAGAGCTACAGACCCTGTGTGGGTAAGGGAGGAAAATGGCACATAGTAGAGATTGACACTGCCTGTCCTGTCCACTGACCTGTCTGCACAGATCCCACCCATTGAAGAGACTTGGGTGTGTGTGGCCTAGGTGAGCTTTGAAGATCCCTTCCAACCTGAGCTATTCTATGGTTCTATGATCCTGGATCACCACTTTCCATGCATGCACTTGAGAAAGGCACAGGGGCACTGTGGGAGCTGGGAGTGGAGTGAAGGGATGTTCCTATTGACATTGCTGGTATCTGGCCATCCCAGGACAGATGAGGTCTTGCCTGAGGAGCAGAGCAGCTGTGACTCTCTGCTACTGGGACCATTGGGTCTGATGTGGAGCATTGAGGGGCATACAGCTGGGATAGGGCTGAGTGGGATGGAAGCCTGGCTGTGTGATAGAGGAGGATGGGATGCCTGGGGGAAGGTGTATGTGAAAGGACCAGTGGGCAGTAGAAAGGGAAATAGGAGGGAAGTGAGTACTAGTAGCAGAGACTGTAGCAGGGAGATATGGTGGAAATAGGGCTGTGCAGGAGGGATGGAGGAAGCAAAGGTGAGAGAGGAGGCGTGGACCTGTCTAACCCTGTGGGCGCTGCTCTCTGCAGACGCTGTCCCTCTGCCCATCCATCACCCTGGGTCCTCAGTCACCCCCAGACCCTCTGCACTTCCCATGGCCCATCAGGTACTTGAATGGCTTGTTGTCTCTACACACCTGAGCAGAGAACCTGTGAAACTCTGTAACACCACATACCCATGAAGACACTGGCTGTGTTGAGCTCAAAACACCTTCAGGCATTCATGGGGGACCAGGAGGTGACAGCACATATGTTTTGTGGTGTGTAAAGTATCTGGAATTAGGCAGAAGTTGCAATTTATGCTGCACAATCTATTGCATAAACAAGAGCCTCTGACATATTCTAATTGGGGTGCTGGGAGCATGTCACAGTTCTGAAGCAGTTCTGCACTGTTGTGTAAATGCCTCATCAAAGTGGTAATGTATTCTAATTATTAGTAGAGCTCTGCCTGCTTCCTGAACCCGCAATGTTTTGTGGCATGTGACATTACAATGAGAATGGATGAATAACCATTTTTCTTTTTAATTACAAGCTGTAGGAGCAAGTTTTTGTGGCATTACGAGGTTTGGGGTAAGTACTCCATAAATATGGAAATAACCGGTGCTGTATTAGGTAATTGCAGGAGGACGTGGCTTGTGACATAAATGAGCCAGGAGTGGATGTGCTCTGGGCATGTGGCTGTGGCTGCTCCTTGTATTGGCTCCCCAGTGCCTGGTGCCTTGGAGGACACCTGAGACAGTTTTTCCTGTGCTGTGCATTTGCACCCACTTTTCCCACCCGAGCTGGTTCGTGCCTGTGCTCTGTCTGTGCCACCTCGATGGCAGAGCTGGGTGCAGGACCCCATGGAGGCTGTGGGATGATCCCTTCAACCCAAACTGCGCTGTGATTTTATGGTTCTGCGATCATCATCACCTGCCATACAAAGGAATGTCACTGTGCTCATAGAAGCAGAGCTGCAACCATGTCTGGAGTGGGGGTACTGGGAAGCAGTGGGGAGACACAGGCCTCATCTCTTCCAGCCCCGGGATGAGCTCCCAGAGCAGGCATGGCTGGTGATCTGCTGGTGGGACATGCTGGGACCCGCAGCGAGCTGTGCCTGCGGAGCAGCAGGGGAGCAGGGGCTGAACTGGGACAAACCCACCCCCACGTGTGTGCCTGGCACAAGTAAGAGAGGACTCGGAGCTGATTCATTTTTTATATGAGAACAATCCAAAGGGGTTTAAAGCTTCCCTGGAAATGATGATTTGTTGAGTGTATGGGTGGGAAATGGGGCTGTCACCAGGGCCTTCTGGGCTGGGTCCCTTGTGTTCACGGTCTGATCAAGCGTGGCCTCCTGGGGGCACAGTGGATGGGAGGAAGCAAACCTGCAGTGGCAGCCCCATCCTTCAGTAGCTGGGACGAACAAAGCAGAATTGCTTTTCCTTTTTGTCTGTCCAAGCTCTGGAAGCAGGTCCATGTGACTGGAAACGCAATGGAGCGGGGAGAGGGAATCCCACCATCACACAGCCTCAAGAGAGAGAATATTTGATGAAGCTGAGTCCTGTGAAGAGAGAGCAGAGGCTGTTATCATCACAGATACTTCAGCGCAGATGCCACAGAAGAAAGCAGCTGTCTTTGTGAGGAGCCTTTGTGTTATTTCCTGCCTCTCTGGCTTCACTGAAGTGAAAATGAAGCAATTTTTGTGAGTGAGGGGGAAAGAAATAATGAAGCAAAGGAAGGAAAGAGCAACTTTTCCTTTGTGCTGGAGCCTGGTGCTCAGCTTTAACTCTTCCCTGCCCTCATCTGCCACAGGCAGGCTCCTTGTGGGCTCTCCAGGCTCTGGTGCAGGATGTATTTTCTTTAGCAGACCGCAGTGAGCCACTTCTCTTCCCAGACCCATCCCGTGGGCTGGCAAAGGAGGGGCTGCTCACTTGGAGTGGAATTGGTGCCTGCAGATGACACATGCTTCTAGCTCCATCCATCATGGTGTCTCTGCAGGGCCAGGGCAGTGCAGTGCTGCTCTGTGACCTGACCCACCACGTCCACCACCAGTGCCTCCTTCCATCGGTCACTGCCACCATTATTACAGCTTCCCCCAGACACAACTGGGTCCATGATCTGCGGTGCCAAGAGTTCAGCATCTTTCATTACTGAGAGCTTCCTAAGTTTCAGCCAATGCTTTTATCCCCCCACTGCAAGCATCACCGATGGATGAAGTGCCCCATTCCCTCCTTTGTTGTACTTCCAGAGCAGGACAGCTCCAGCCTCGTGCGAGGCAGGGAAGAGCAGACGAGGGAAGCAGGCCAGCTGAATGTCACATTACAGAGACGAGGATGTGCCTCCTGCTCCCAGGGAGCTGCAGGAACAAATGGCTCATTATGTGCTCTGTTCCCCTTGGATAACCTGCCCATCATCACCCTAAACACTCACACCTGCACATTGACAGCTACAACAAATACCAGATCTTTGCTGTTTGCCAGCAGGAATCACAGTAGTGACTGAGGTGGTGGGTAAGGAAGAGTACTGAGAAGCCTGCTGGTCTGTTCCAGGGATGTTTGTGCCCAGGAAGCCTCACACACTGAGCGCAATCTGCACCTCCTTGTCTGCTATGCTCTTAGGTTGTGATGCTTCTCATGGCAGGAGATAGTGCCTATTCCCTCCTCTTGTGGGCTTCCCTGGCCAGGATGGGGTAAAGATTTTCTCCTTAAATTCTAGTAGCTGGGACATGCCCGCAGCTCCGGTGTGGAAGAAGGTGAGGTGCACCTGCCAAATGGGAACACTCTGGCCTGCAACTAACACAGGATACACTGGGGTTCCTACTGTTCACAGAGCCATGAGATTGAAAGATGTTTGTAAAGGGCGCAGGTTGTTTGAGGAAAAAAAACTCTTAAGTCCCATAACCTTCATGCATTTCTAAGTCGGTCCCCTCACCCAGGGTAAAGCTGATATGCGCCAGGAGCAGGATTATATGGCTAGGCTTGTCCACCCCTCCATGGATGAAGTGCAGCATGCAGTGCGGAGCAGTGAGGGCAGTCTGCAACAGCCCATAGGATGTGCGTTGTTCATAAAAATGATGTTAAATCTCTCTAGGCAGCAAACTCCTTACCAGGATGCAGCTGTGAGCCTGCTGGGAAGGCTGCTCTGGCTGAGCTGATCATTCCATATTCCTCCATGGGTTGCCCTTTTCGATGCCTGCAACCTTAACAGGTGTTCAGAGAAGCTAGGATGTGAATGGCAGAGCCCCCTCTCTGACCCAGATGCATTCGAGTTGTAGACACATCCCTGTGAATTTTCTGCATCATAAAACCAGTAGCCATGTAAATGAGATTACCCTGAGGGCATTTGGCAGAGTGCTAATGGAGAGCCGAGACCCTGCCAGCTCCTCAGTGAGGGATGAACTGAACTGTTTCCAAACACCTTCTGGGCAGGCAGAGGGGATGAGGTCCCCGGCACCTTTGGGAGCTCAGAGGGATGTGATTCCTCCTCCCCATTGCCACTGAGCTTCTTGGTGGAGCTCTGATCCCACTGTTACCTGCAGCCACTTGGCCAAGACCAACAGCATTTATGGTTGATGGATGGGACTCGAGGTTGCAGAGCAGTTCTGTCATGATCTCTCCTTCCAGCTCCTGCCCATCTCTCTTTATCTCTCTGTATCCCTAGATGTCCTCTTGGGCTCCGATTTCTTGTCCTCAGTTTTCTCCTAACAAAAAATGTTGAAAAGCTCCGCACCCCCCCCCCCCCCCCATCCAACAGGTTTTGGCTTTGTTACAGTGAACAATGGTTTGTTTCTGGTTTGTTTTGAAGAAGATTGCAGCCGTCTGTTGTGAAGGGTAATTTAAATCCTCCATTTCAGGACTCTCAGTCTTCCCTGCACTTAGCTTCAAACGGGCCAAGAACTACTGTCATGTTTGAAGAAAGTCATGCCATAAATAACAGAGTTACAGACCTTTAAGCATGGGACTAAGCATGCTCTTGCAGTGCACTTTGCCTTGTTATGCTGCTTTCTCATCGTTATTGCAGCTCTGCTTGTGGGTTAGCAGCTTAACAATACAGCCATGAGGGTAAAGGATTTTTGAGACATCTCTGCTTAACCAGAAATGATAACAGTCCTTCCAGAGGCAGTTTCTTCAGCAGAATGGTTGAAAGGTTTGCCTGGCAATTCCCTAACACCAAGTCCCATCACACTGATGGACGAAGAGTAACTCAGAGTTTGGGTGACGGCTGCACACATTGCTCTTGTTACAGCTAAACCCAGGCGCATCCCAGGTAAAGGCTCAGAAGCTGCACAATTAACTCTGCTCCATGCAATGTGGCTGTAGAGCAAATCCATGCTCATGCTCCCTAGGCACAGCATGCACAGAGGTGAATCTTGGGAACAGCAAAGTGAGGCACTTAGATTTGGGAAAAGCCTGAATCAAGGATGAGCAGGGGATACAGGGCTGCTAAGCAGCTCATCAAGGCTATGGGTAGCGTCTGAGCTCCACCCAAAAGACACTGATACAGTGGTTTTGCATTGATCCTCACTCTTTCTTAACTGGTAGCTGAAGTCTCCCCTTTACTGCTGTACAACTTGTCCCCACTTGGAGTCTGCGAACAATGATCATCTGTGGGGACAGACTGTCATTCCATCTTCCCTGTGGGACAGCACAGACCCCACCAGCGCAGGGCTTGGGTTCTTCCTGCAGTAGGAACTTCCTTCAATAGAGAATAGCCAAAACAGTGGAGAATCACAGGATCGTAAACTCATGGAATGGTTTGGGTTAAAGGGACCTTAAAGTTCATCCACTTCCAACCCCTGCCTTGAGCAGGGATACCTTCCACTAGAGCAGCTTGCTCCAAGCCCTGTCCAACCCGGCCTTACAGGAGTAAAAGTGAAGAGCCTGGAAAAGCCAGTCCAGAGCACTCCCAACCCAGCTCTGCATGGGTGAAAAAGGGGTTTTAGCAGAGCTGGGTGAGGACTTGGCTTCACGACACATGTGAATACCTGAGATCTGCACTCTGGTCACTGCCCAGTGGAGCTGGCATCATCCACAGGCTTTGCTGTTTGTCATTTGTTTCCCAGCATCATTTATTTTCCTGCAGTTTCTCAACATGTGGGAAAACTCACACATAGAATTAGCACCTCCAGCACTAAGCTGCTGCCTGTGTGTGGAACGTGAGATGTGTTGATATGGGAGCTGACATTGAGTGATAAGCATGAGGTGGAGATTGAATTAGGAAAGAAAAAACAATCTCCTTTCATTGTGGTTGTGCAAAACCCAGAGGAGCAGCAGCCGTCAGCTGCAGGTCAGCCCTTCCCGAGCATCCTGAGGTAATATCTCATTCCAGACCTCACTGCCAGCCCTGGTGTTTGGCACCACCAACCTGAGCACTGCTCTAGGCTTCCGCAAGGCTGAAGGGCTGTGTTGAGCAGCATCACGCAGCTCAGCTCCTGCAGCTTTATATCACAGACCCCACTGTACTCCTTTGAACACGCAGGGGCTCATGTTTCTTGAGCCTCTGTTGCAGGCCAAGGCTGAGAAAACCAATCTCATTACAAGGATGCTCTGTGCAGCCTCCAGACACCCGAGGAAGCAGCATCTTGTCTGCAGAGACAAGAAAGGGTTTGAAATTAAACTGCAAACATAAAACTGCACAGAGCTGTCATATCAGTGGCATTTAATCTTTATGTCAAACACATTGCTATTATGTAA
The DNA here is from genome assembly GCA_032466535.1 of Forpus xanthops. NCBI lineage: Eukaryota > Metazoa > Chordata > Aves > Psittaciformes > Psittacidae > Forpus > Forpus xanthops. The sequence goes on along the minus strand of JASSUY010038452.1, from coordinate 35,625 downwards.
TATCCATTAATGAATACAAGTTTTAGATATATTTAAGCAAAACTTCAATTTCTGCTGTCACTTGCTCAGGCATTAGGAAGTAAATTACTCCCAGTTTTCAATAGCAGTCTTGTTTTTTCTTGTGGGAGAGCTATCAATAGTTTGATATATTCTTATGTGCATCACACAGCATATCCGCTTCGGGATGATGCAGTCAGAAACTAGCACAGAGAGGACAAACTTGATGTGATCCTGCACTGGCAAGCATGTGGATGTGAGCACCTCCCTTAGTGCAAACTTCCTCTGGTCAGGAAAAGGAGAGATACAATGGAGTAGAAGGGGAGAGAGGAAAAAAACAAGTCTTGAGGCCTTTAAAAGAGCAAACCCAAGTGGAGCAAGAATAAGGCTTAGCTACTGTAACCCTTCCTCCATTACAGAAGGACCTCATCTTGCTCCTCCCATACATCCTGGGAGGAGCAGCTCTCCCAGCTGATGTGAAAGGCTGGAGAAGCTGGATGTGACTTGGATGGCACGTTCCTGTTCACACCCTGCCTGCTTCGCTCAGGATCTGGCAATGGAGGAACTTGGCACAAAGCAGCTGTGGGGATTTGTGTGGGACAGACACTTCCACTTCAGGCAGGTTTGCAGGGTCAGGTTCAGACCATGTCCTTGGGAAGGAATGTACCTGGTGCGTTTTCTTGCCTTGTACATCTATATGAGCTGTGTTTCTGTATCCTTATCTCTGCCAGCAGTGAATCTGCAGACCTGTGATGTACACTTGGCTGTAGGATGGCACAGATTCCCCTCAGAGTGGGTGATCTGCTGAGAGAACGAACTCCTGCTGAGTGCCTCAGAGGCTGCTATATGTCAAATATGCCTCCTTGTCCTCGTGAAACAGCTTTGCTGTGGTCTGAATTCAGGTGAGATAGGAGAGACAGACATGTTGGATCATCAGGAGCTGCGGTTCACACCTATTCATTAACGGGATTCTTAACAGAATAGTGATGGTGTGTTTAGTACGGTTAATGAGACATGCAGATACATTTGTTAACTGCTTTACAGTAATGCCAGGCAGAGCACAGCCCATATTAAATGTTCCAGGCTGATGTAAGGTGATGATAATTAAGCAGTAATATGCAACCAGGGCTGTCAAGGGATGAGAGCAGAGCAGAGCAAGGCAGCTGCTGCTAGGAGCCAAGTCTGGGCAATGGAGAAGGATTTGTCTTTCTTGTCAGCCTTTATTTCACTGACTTGAGCAGGATTGTTAATGATGAGGCAAAGCCAGGCCACATGTTTATACAGATACCAACTCACCTTAGCTGCTGATCCATGTAAGGGAAACATGGAGGCCATGAGGCAGACCTGTGGTCCCAGGGTTAAGAGCTGGCCTTGCAAAGACTCTTGTCTGATGAGAATTCTCTCCTTGTTTTGAGATCTGCTACCTCTGTCCAGCACTCAGCATATTTACACATGGGCTTTACCAGCATTGGCTAGAACTGGTTTTAATACAAAGCTGTAAAGCCTGATTGTGCCTGGGCACTTTATCCTATCAGCTGCATGTGTGTTGTCCTCTGCAAATAAGAACAGTTTGTTTGGCAAGGGCTGCTTCCCATAAAACCGTACTGACCAGACTTGATAATATTCTTAGCCTTTAACTCTTACTCAATTAGATCCTGTATCAGCTTTGCTGTTTCTCTGCCAATGACTAACATCTCTGGAGAAGGTTACCCTTCAAATGCAGCTCTGACACACTGATTTCTACTAAGCAAACCCTTGCTTTCCTTTACTCACCCAGTAACATACTAAATCTGACCCTCTTTGTCCCTTTTTGTTAGCATCCAAAGGTGTAACTGGTCTTATGCCATTGCTGGAGCATATAACCAGTGTTTCCTGAGAACCTCTCTCTCTCTGATGATTGTCATCAGTCTTGATGCATGCACTGTGGAATCTCAAGTTTTCCTTCTGGAATGTTACAGGGAATTAGCCATACACTGTCCACCTCTTGATGGCTACTAAGATGAAAGTCCATGACAAAGCCATGGGAATCACAGAATCATTTTAGGGTTAGGGTTGGAAGACACTTTAAGGATGGTCTAGTGTCTCTCCTTATCATGCTCTCAAGTGCAGGTGTGTATCTGGATGCTTGTGTGGGACCAATGCATTGAATGCACTTCTCTGGGTCCAGCTCCTTCCCCTCCCAGAATCGCTGCCCTTGAGAAACTGTACACATCCTCTTTCCAGATTCCCTGTCTTCCAATCACCATGGGGTTTGTTATATTAGTGCAAGAGGGATTTTCTTTCCTTCCATTTAAATCTCCTGGACATCCGTGCTGCTCCTGTGCTCTTTCTCCATATTACGACAGTTTACTCTTTGTCAAGCCTGTTCTTGCAGGTACTGGGAAGTGCAGATGAGACTTGGGGCCACCCAAGCACTGCTGCTGGTGGTTCTGATCCTGGAGCTGGGCTGGGGCTGAGCAGTTGATGATCCTCCTGGCACCACAATTACATTGTGAAGACACTTGAAACTTTCTGTTGTTAAATATTTAATGCTGGCAGAGGAATAAGACCCTGAATGTCAATTGTATGATGGATGTCTTGCTCACCTGTGGATGTGCAGAGAGCCTCCACACACTTTCCAGATAGAGTGACCATGAATATTCATTCTGCTCCCAGCAGGGCTTGTCTCCTTTGTGAGGCTGCCAGGAACTACACACTGGGAGCTCAGATAAGCAAGAAAAAGAGTGGGGCATTTAGAGAAGCAGGGGATGTGCCTGTCTGGTGGAGATAATGTGATAGTAATTGAGAGCACCTCCTTTCAGGTGTGTCAGCGCTGCTCAGTGTGTGCTGCAGCTCCATGCTCAGCCCACACTGAAGGAAATGTCCATTTATAGTTGCTGCTTGGTCCTAGGGTAGCATCACCGTTACCTGGTGCAGTGAGGACATGGCCTTTGGGTTTTGTAGTGAGGGGAGAGATACATATACCTAAGTCAGGGTTGGGCTTTCTGGTAGGTTCCTTGGCAAAGCCACAGGACAGTGACTTTGTTGCACAGCAGTTCCAGAGACTGGAACTGGTTTGCCTCTAATGCCTGCATAGAAACAAAACCCTCGGGCTCTACTTGCATGCTTGGGTAGGTGTGAGCAGGAAGGACTCTGCCTCAGGTGGTTGTTCAATAACATCTGCAGAGCCCAGGGAAAGGACACAGCTTTCTGCATTTTATCTGTGGCCCTGATTTTTGCCTTCTCTGCCATTACTCCTCCCTTCAGCCAGGGGAGAGCCTCAGGGGTGTTCTTGTTGCAAAGGAGATGAGGAGTTTTGCAGCCTGCCAGTGCATGGAACTGTGGCTCAGCAACTCTGGACACCAGGCTTATAGCATGAGCCTGGTTGCTACAATGAGGTAGAGATGGGTCATTCCCAGATTTGGAAGCTGGGACTGCTACCCACTCTTTCAAAGAGTCATTGCTGCTGTGGGCAGCTCCCCTGGGGAGAGCTCCTGTGGGACAGTGTGTCTGCTGCTTCCTCTGCCGTCAGCAGGGAGTATGGGATTAACTTTCAAATTCAGCATTTTGTACAAGCAAGAGTTCCCTGGATCTCTGTGCGTTGGGATAAAAAGATCTCCAGAAAGCTTCAAGGAACCAACTCAGCTGGGGATTTTCTTGGGTTTTCTTCTCCACAGTGACAGCGTTTCAAGGACAGTGCATGTTTCCCACCTCCAGTTATTCTTCTTCCAAAATCTTTGGGGTTATGCACTGAGGAAAGGTTTTGATAGCGAAGGCTGAATCACCCTTCATTTATCACAGCCATCAGGCTGTTCTAGCTGGGATGCCAGCTTTGGCTGCTACCCCTGACTCATACCATCACCACTGCTTTACAAGTGTGTGTGCAGGTGAATGCATATCTGGGGTTGAAGAGACAATACTGTGTGACACAGCACAGGTGTTCTGGTTTCCATGAAGTCATGCCCTTCACTGCTCTTGATCAATGAACTGAATCCTCCGACACACACACACATGCTCTGACACCTGGATGCGGGTACCTGGAGGTTAAAGAGTGGCTGGTTCAGCCCTCGGATCAGCACCCGCAGAGATAAAGGCACAGAAAAGGCAATTGGGTGTATGTTCACGTTCCTCTTGGTGCAGCAGGTACCTTGACGGAAGGCACTGCAGCGAGCTGGGCTGAGCTCCGGTTTTGCCTCAGCTACGGAAGCACATCATTCCTCCAGATGCCTCAGCTTCAGGAATGCTGCTGTGGTGGCTGCGTGGCCTCCTGCGGTTGTGGTCACTGAGCACCGCTCGGGGCACACCGCTCCAGCAGCCCCCGAGGGCAGCGCGGCTCCCACATCCCATCACCAAACTGCAGCACTGCCTTACTGCAGCCTGGCCCCTGCGAAGAGAAGGCATCTTCCGTCCGGGCTGTGGCGCTCCCGGCGCTCTGCCCCAGGCTGCGCTGAAACGGGGGGGCTACCGCCTGCCCTTTGGCCAGAGCCCTGCTTGGCTGTGCTCAGCGTCAGTCTTCAGGAGAACGGGCAGCTTCTGCTGCTGATAGAGACTGCCGCAGCTGACGGATGGGCAGAAGGAACACCACTGGCCTGAGCGAGGCGGAGGGATGAGGGTTTCTGAGCATGGAGAGCTTCAAGTGAGCAAGGGTCTTGTGGCCTTAGAGGATGCAGTGTGGCTCTGACAGGCAGTGGGAGCTGCCCTGCTGCTGAATGCACATGTGAGTAGGTACACACACACTACAGACCAGGACATGGAGGTCTGAAAAAAGCAGGGAGTCCTGGGAGCCCCATGTGGTGCACAGGGAGGCTGGGTCCTGCTATGAGCAGGGTGCGCATCTATTGCAGCAGCCATTGCCTGTAGTTCCTGGGCAACGTGCACAGGCAGGGCATGTCTGCAGGAGCTGGCAGGGTGTCTTTGCATGGTGTGAAGACAGGAAGGGATGTTTCTGAGGCCACAGCAGTGCAGCTGTGGCTCCTCTGCAGGAGGTCCGGCCTCTCCTTTGCTTTGCCAATGGTGAATGGTATGCACAGGCAGGGAAATCACCCAGGAGAGTCTAACCATGAGATACCTGGGGGAACATGCAGGCTTGCAGGCTTTGGGCAGAAGGGCTGTCCTGTGGATTTTGTGTGCTCTGAACGGTGTGGTTGGATGACACCATCTGAGGGCAAATGCAGCAGGGACTTGTCATGGGTTCAGCAGCAGCAGTCATTTTTCTCCTTGGTAGCTGGTGCAGTGCTGTGGTTTTGATTTTGGGCCTAGGAACTGCACTGATAACACCAGTATTTTCAGTTACTGCTTGGTAATGTTTAGGATGGCAGAGGACTTTCTGAGCCTCCTGCTCTGCCAGGGAGGAGAGGAAGCCAGGAGGAAGCAGAGACAGAACACCTGACCCAAACTGACCAAAGAGGTACTCCATGCCACAGCACATCATGCCCAGGATGGAAAAACGGAGGGCAGAGACCCGGAAGGGTGTGGGGGTGCACTGCTTGGTCAGGCTGGGTATAGGTGGTGAGTGATTGTATTCTTTTCCCTTGTATTTCTCCTGTCATTATTATTATTGGTGGTAGCAGTAGTAATTTATGTTATACCTTAGTTACTGAACTGTTCTTATCTCAACCTGTGGGAGTTGCATTCTTTTGATTCTCCTCCTGTCATGGGTTCAGCAGCAGCAGTTATTTTTTCTTTAAGCAGTAGCTGGTGAGCACTGTGTTTTGGATTTTTGGCT
>JASSUY010038451.1:15364-31484 GCA_032466535.1 Forpus xanthops | reverse complement strand
TGAAAAATAGCAGAGACCAATTAGCAATTACCCATATTAATATAGCATGACAATAGTCTGCTTTCTATATTTAAAGATCTGTGTTTGAAGAAAGTGGCAAAGTACTTCATTAAAGATAATAGGAGTAGAATTGAACCCCTTTTTTTCCCTCATCTATTAAAACAAATCATGCAAAACACATTTGCAAGTTTTGCCATTTCCCTCCATCCCACTGGGGCACATATGATCCAAAGGTATTCATACAAGTCACTCCAGGAAAACAAAGACTCTCTTCACATTCATTTCTGTCTTCCTGACAAGTAAGCCCTGTGGTAAAACAAAGGAGAGGTTAGTAATCAGGAAAGATTCCCTGTTTATTCCTCAGCTCAAATGTTGAAATACACTAAGGCTTACTTCTCAGCTGTAAACTCATTTCAGGGTATGTCACTCATGTTAGAGCCAAATTCCCCACTGTCTCACTTAAACCTCCATTTATCACACTGTTTATTACTGTTGTTACTGGTACTAGAAGTGCTGAATTGGAGATGGTTGCTTGTAGAAAACTATGTATGTTATATAAATTATTTCCCCTTCATTTGCCATCTTTGCTGCTGCGTTTGATTCTTGTTTGTGTGAGATCTTTGTCATATGCTGAAGAAGACAGTGAATGGCACCATTTTGGCTTTAGGATTGGAAGAACCCGGTGCTGACCTATTGTACTTTCCATTTCTATGACAAATTCATTTTAATTTGGGTAACAGTAGCTTATTGTGAAACAGCCTGATAGAGTCCAACTGAAGTTAAACTTTGCAAAATGATCAGACTTTTTATAAAACAGTTTTTTTTTCTACTTAAAGTTAAAATTTGAAAAAACATTCTCACAGTGTCTCTGAGCCACACTGCTGATGTATATAAGCTAAGCTACTATAGGATCTGAACCCAAAACTATGTGTCTAGAGTATTGCTGATTTAGGAAATAGGGTTTTAAAAATCTCTTGAAGTAATTGATATTCAGATTCACAACTCTAGGTGATTTAATGGATACCTATAGGGGAAGGTGACCCAAAAGTTAAAATTAATATCTGAACAGCAAATAATGCAGAATAATCTTGTATAAAGTTGTTAAAAATTCCTTCAGACTTCAGGTATGAATGCTGCTGTCTCTGTGCACCTGAGAAAACTTGTCTGGCTACACCTGGTTAGCAGAATATGCAGCCCTGATAGCAAGACACAAACCAGTCCATATCACTTTTTAAGGCTTGCCCTTCCTCCCTGTAGGAATACCCAAGGAGATTGGGACACCTTCTGGAGAGTCTAGGTATCTGCTTCAGGATGTGGCACAAGATATAGAAAGGCTTGTTTCAAATCAGATATCCTGCTTTATCATGAAAGAAGATCTAAGGATAGAAAAATACGTGTTTTTTCTCCTTCAAAAAAAGAAATTTGTCACAGTGAAATGAATTACAGGATGATAATAACAGAGCATTATTATTCATCTCCTACAACATAATCTCTCATTGCTTCAGCATTTCAGATAGCTTCCACTGCTTCTTTCAAGTTAAAATAGCATCTCCATTTAAAAAAAATCAAATTGAATTCTCTATTGAGTGAGCTGCCTAAAAAAAGTGAGTGACAGCACCCTCTCATGCCTATTTTTTCTTGTGGAAAAAGAACAGCAGTACAAAACCTGCATCCCTTTATTGGTGCCATCTCAGGCTAAGTTGCTCTGGTTTGCATGCTTCTTGCTTCTTTAATTTAAGATGGACATCACATAGTATTTCAGGGTTTAACTTACTTTTTCCCTCCCTTTTTACATTTTGGATTACTAGATCTAATCTATAATTTAATTAGCACTCTAGTAGCATCAGACTGCTTTTCTCCGACAACTTTCTGATGTACATTGGAAATTATTAGACATCATATTATGGAAAAATATTGTATGAGTTATCCTCTGATTAGATTAGTAATTATTTTCTTTCTCTGAGTATCATGTAAAGAGTAAACACAATACCATAGGCAATGAAAGTAAAAATAAAGTTCTCAGTTTCAGTAACAATGGCCACTTCTCCCTCTGTCTCCTCTCCTCCCTCCTATATACTCTATTTTTGCTGCAAAGAGCTGGCCTTAAAATCTCAAAGATGAGAGAATTACAAAAAGCAAAGGAATACCATAACTAACAAGCTAAATTTTAAAATTCAGTGACTTGACTGGTTTTTGTAACATAAAGGTGGAACTATAAAAGTGCTTCTTTTCACTCAGAGAGATTGGATTTTAAACAGTATCTGACCAATTTCGGCATAATTATACCTCAGCTGAGTCCAAGAACAAATGTTTGCAAAGTCTGAAGCTTGGATGAAGGTTGCTGAAAAGGAGCAGAAATGGACAAAGACTTCCTGCACTGAGAAGTGTAATTTATTCTGTTTGAATGACCTCCAGTGCACTGCAACACAAGGGAGCCTCAATTCTCTCAGCACTGCTACAATACAAATGAAAATAATGGGAATAAAAGATCTTCAGGTTGCAAGGTTGAAATATCTGTTTCACATTAAGTTGACTCTAAAGGAACAGGCAATTTTATTTAGGGATTCTGTGTTTGCTGCAAGCCATGAACAACCCCCAAACCTTGGGGTTTTCTTCAGTTTTCTGAAAAGTAAAATGAAATTATAGTTTTATCTTCCTCCCTCCTACCTCAGTTTTATATTAATCACTGGTATTGGGGAAAGAAATAATGTTTTTTTTTGATTGAGATACAGTTTTTAAGGACAAGTTCTGTTCTCATGTGGGTGATGTTCTGTCTTTCAGCAGCCAAAAGAAGAAACAACAGGATTTCTTGTCTTCTTAACAGTGTTGAAGAAAAATGAGTTTTGAACACTTGATGAGATAAATGCATATAAGTCTCTGCTGAAATTTAAAGTAGCTATAATTCTGGAGTCATCCTTCTCATATTTTCCAATAGCTTCTCTACTTGCTGTGTTCCCATTTCTACATTATACCCTTACGTTGCCTGAGATACACCTATTCACCTGAATTGCCACCACTTAGCAACACACTGTGTTCCCTGTGCTGCCACTTCTCCTTCAGCAGTGTTTGGGAAGCTCTCAAAAGAGTTAATGTCTTGTTTCTACTACCTGTTCGCTATCATTTGTAAAGATTTGATGGTGAAGTGGTGCTGTCACTTGAGTAGTATAACATTGCCTTCTCATTAGATTATTGATGGTTTTCTGAGGAATTGAGGCATAAACACAGCATCACGGATGAGCTTTTATTGTTGTCATAGAAGCTGCCCTGAAGTAAAATCATCTACTTCCCAGCTGGCTTTCAGCTCCACTTGCTTAGAATTTTTCACCTGCTATTAAAACTTTGAGATGTATTCCTGTTTCACTCAATCATATATTTTTTTTTTTTGTTGTTGCTTGTGTTTAGCGTTTTGGGCCAGGGAAGAGCAAAAATAACAGTGCACTTTTATTTAACCCAGCAAGAATTACCGGGTCAGGGACACTAAGTTATTCTCTGGCCATCAAGGTGTCCTGTACCCTGTATCTAGATTCAGCTGTACGTTACTTTCAGGTGTATTTTTTATAAATTTAACAACACTTTGTTTGCCTAACAATGAGAACCAGATCTCAGAATACATTCTGTGTGAATTTATAAACAATGCACTGTAACTATGGCAGAATATTTTATATGGAATAATAGAGCTTGATTTCACTCCATCAGTGTGCAGTGAGAAGGGCAACAGTGTGAAACTGGTACCAAAGAACAGGAACAGATACATTATTAACTCATGAAATTATATTTCTTTTTATTCATTTAATCCATCTCATTATGAGCTGTGAATAATTGTTCTCAATGTAGATCTCCAGTGTTTAACCAAATACTGCCTAAAAGGTTCCCAAATTTCCCTGTGCTCATAGGAATGTTATTTCCAGAGGGATTCAAGACATTGTGCCTATGTTTGTTTGGGTTGGGGATTTTTAGATTTTGATCAAACTTTCATTTTTTTGAATTTATTCTCCATGTGTGGCTCATGTGTTCTTGCATCAGTAGAGTCTCTGGTGACATAAAGACAGCACTGGATAGCAGGAGGCTTTGGCTATTTGGTAGCATTACCTGGAATTAACACCTCCTAGGTGTCAAAGATCTTTTAGGACGTTTTATTGAACTTCCACTTCTAAATGACTTTTATTTTTAATTTCTGCTGGAATTTTATATTTAATGAAATCTGGACTTGCCATCCCACATGAACAAAACAAAGAAGGCTTAATGAACTGCTGAAAGGTAGGCCTGACAGCATGAGCCCGCTGGGGAAAATCTGTTCATTGCTTTTCTTTAAAATTGAGTTTCTTCTATATAAACACATCCTAAGCAGTAATAATTATGAGCATTTGACATTACTTCTACTTGTTTTTTCAAACCTATAACACTACACAGCAGACAACAATATTTGTCTCATTAATTCATTCATATTTCTGTGTGTGAAGAGTGGGTGTTTTGAAAGGTTCAAGGACTCAAATATGGGCTCAGTTTAATGTGTTTTTTTCTTATACTGCTTCCGAAAGGGTTCTGATCCCATGATCAGATGTCCCAACACAGTTTCAGTTAACATTTTTCACTTGCAAAAGACTAATTTGACTCTGACAAGAATGAGTAGTAACACAATGTCTTTACTTTCTGATGACTGCACAGTGACTTGGGAGAGTAGGTATTATTTTAACTGTCCCTTTGCAAAGCTAAGCAAGAGCCAGGTTTAGAAATTTAGTTCAAGTCGTATATGTTCAGATTTGCCTTGTACCTCCTTACAAACTAAACTAGAAATGAAAATACAACTTCTGTGAAAGTCCAGGTGGAGGCATGTTTAGGGCAATGTGAAAATGTGTTATGCTGGAAGTGAGTGGTGTTTTGAGCAGCAGGAGCTTGGGTACCTGCCTGGAGGAAGTGGTGGGCAAGACCCAACAGTGACTCAGCTCAGACAAACTCTAGAAGCTTAATGCAGCTGAGAGTCTAATGGCTGGCTTTGCTGGTTCCAGTATGTAGAGCTCGGGGAAGTCATTGTCCACATACTGTCATAAGCGCTTTTTCATGTGTGAATCATTCACAGATGTATTGGGAGTGGTGAAGCTGCCTGTAAATTGCATGATAGCTACATGTTAATGATACACGTTCTCATTTATGTTATCTACTAGATGCTTCTCTTTCTCCTCACAGTTCATGTTTTCACTCCATTCCTGTTTGCATTATACATCTTTCATCCCCTCTTTGGCCTCATTGCATTTCATTCTCCAACTCCTCCCCTTTGTGCTTCTCATTCTGCTCTTCTAAGAGTCTTTTTATTGGTGCAATGATCATCTCTCTTTGCATCCTCTCTTAAATCATATTGTGAACAGCCCTGAATCTAAAAGGTTAGATTTTGTTTCATCAGCATGCCTGACCACCAAATAGGCTTGCTGTTTTATGATGCTTAAATTTAATGAAGCTACAAATGACATTAAAGGACAATTTATTTTTTCATGCTTTCCATATCTACTTTTTCTACCCAGACCTAGAAAAATCTTTCAATCTTGTTCTTTTGTTGGCTTAATTTAGTCAAAACTTGTGGACTTCAAAAGGGTCCTGTATCTTTGCCCTTTTTATCTGCCACCCAGTCTTCTCCTAGCTCATCTCATGGATACACAAATACATGGGAAATAAGCACATGGAACTGAGATTGGTGAGGTTTACAGCATCCTTGAGAGGTCATTTCAGGACTACAGAGCTTTAGGTACTTTCCTCTTCCTTGAGCATGGATAATTAGATAGCTGCACATTTTCTTTTTGTCTAAAGCTAAGTCATGGGAGCAGAAAAGGAAGCTTATGTAGTCTATTTGAAAGCTTGTGGTCATGTTGCACTCAAAAAATCCTGTAGCACAATAGATTTCTAGTTAAATTGGAGACGGAAACCATGAAGTGTTACCTCCCAAACCAAGGGGACGTTCACAAAAGTAGCTATCCACACTGTCCATGCATGTTCCACAGCCGCAGGGGTTTGATTTGCAGTCATTAATACCTTCCTGGCAAAATTCTCCATCGAATCCATTTGGACATAAGCACAGGTACTCACCAAGGCCTGGGGAGAATTTGATATTGGTAACACACATTCCACCATTGAGGCAGCTGCAGGGCTTCACTCCAAGCTGAGGAAGGGAAGAAGGAGTTGTGGTAAGATTCCTTCAGATAATCCCAGCTGAGAAGTACACTGTTACCCTTTATGAAGGGACAGATTTGTAATGCAGACATGTTATCTAGTGCTGTGAAAACTTATTTCTAATCTATTTCCTTTGTCTAGATAGATGGTCTCATACTCGGCATGATTATTTACTGAACTGAAAGCTTGACTTCAAAGGGATTTTTCATTTTTTCCCCCAGCATTTAGGTTGCACATTCTGACTTCTTATGAGAAAAAAATAATCTATTTGCTATAACAGTGTTTTTTTTTTTTTTTACACAGCATCTGAGTACAGCTCCTTATTCTTCAAAGAAGAAATGAAAAATCTTTTTTTTGCCTTCCTGCCCTCCTTACTGTTTCATATTACAAATGGTTCCCAGGCAGGAACATGTTTGCAGCTGGTCTTTCTCTCCAGGGAAGAGAGGTCCATAACTGTATTTTATGAATGTACAAGAATGACATTTCAACATATTCAAATCTCTCTGTTATCTCGCCTAGTTAAACATAGCTCTAGTTTGAAATGTTTCCATTAAAACCATATCTGGACTCGTTTCCCCTTTGCTGTGTGGGTTCAGCAGATTGGTATTTCGGTGATAATGGTTTGAATGAGTAAAAGTAGGAATTTGTATGAATAAAATCTCCTCTTCACAAAACTGTTCTTATGTTGCGAATCTGCATCCCACTTTATTAGCTCATCCTATCATGGGATTAATGTTAGGCTATACAATAAAGACAAAGCAATGCACAAGCTCAGCCAAGAAACTTAAAGTGTGGAGTACTGACATAAGAGCAAGAAATCCTCTAAAAACATTATTGAGGATGAGTTATAATCTCCCTTTTATAGCTACAGCTTGGTCCTTTTGTTATGTACTTTTTTCTGCAAACCAAATGCAGAATGTGAATTTTAAAACAGATTAATGAACCATTAAAAGGCTCTGCAAAAGTGTTCTTTCAAACAGCAATCAATAGCACACTCTTGTTCCTTGTACATAGTTTCTATGTTCTCAGAGATATTTATTCCATTAACTGATCCTTATTTCTGTGCTGGATAATATACACTTATGAGGAAAGAGCTGAAGTCTTAGTTTTCAAGACAATAAAAATTATTATCTATAATGACAATTGCACTGAGACAGTGACATGATAGGATTATTTTGTTTTTCCTTAAAGTGCTCCTTTTCTTACCTTAATAGAGTGTCTTCTCTGTGCATTGCATTCATCCAACACAGCAAATTCAAAGGTCTGCATTTCTTCTGAATCAGCTTTCCAGATAAGAAGGCCAGCAGGAGAGAGCTTAGCATCCTGTGGCCCAGCCACTAAGATGAATCACGCAGCTGACACTTCTGGATCCACTGCTAACAACTGGTAAACAAAATTCTCACCAATAAATGTCAGCAGCTGGCGGGAGGAGTCCTGGAACACAAGGGGCAGGTTGTCTAAACGGCAAAAATGAAACCATGATTGCATAAATTCCAGTTTCTTCTATATAAAGGTTCACAGCATGGGTCTTTGTAGGGTTGACCCTCCCCTCCAAAAAAAAAAGAGGTACAGAATGTACCCTGAGGCTAACAGAGGAAACAAGTTAGATGTTAGAGGCAGCAAATGGTTTTATCAAAAAGTATTCATGCCCATACTGAACTTTTCTCCAATGCTGAATTTTGATTACTTTCTATGTGTTATCTGGTATGTGCAAGGTGACCAGACATGATTTCCGTAACCTCTCTTTAGTCCCCCACTTCTTACTAAAACTTTAATTAATTGTATTTCTAAGAAATATATATTTCTTCTACCACTCAATCTATCTATCTAAATGTAAGTAAACTAAATCTCAAAATTATGAAAGACAAATTAATTGGATGGGCAACTCTTGAAGGGGTGATTTTGTAACTTCTCCATTGATTTCACTCTACTGCCTTTACATGAGTAGTAATTGAGCCAGAGCAGTCTGACTGAATTGAGGTGGACATTTCATCAGGATTAAAGGTCTTTCCAGTACCAGCAGAGGTCCATCAATGATACTGAGATTTTTTATCCCTAGTGACAGTAGTGCATATTGTCACTATTAGCATTGTTATTTCTAATGGTGGTGTTTACATTCAGTATTTCCATAACGAAAATAAAAACCTAATGGTACAAGGATCTTTTACAGTAGAAGACAAATGCTACCTGAAGATACTTATAATATGAATAGGTATATGCAGGCAAGGTAGAGAGAAGTATTACATTTTATACTCAGAAACCAGAGAAAAATAAAATTGGATGAGTACCCTGAGGTGACAGCAGCTCTGTACTGGGATGGGAATTTCATGTCTTAAGCCTCCTCCGTCTCAAGCCATCTTTCCTCAATGCAAATTGATATTTAAATAAATCTTCTCACAACATAATTTGACCATAGTTATGTTTAACTTAAAGTGCATCTCTAACACTGAGGATTAGTTTCAAGTCACGTTTTAAAACTATGAACTATATATGTGATTTCATGAGGACTGTGTCTCTCCTTGCATTATGCTTGTGGGAAGTCATCATTAGGGCTTGTTGTTTTTTTTTTTTTTTTTTATTGTGGTGCATATCCTTTTATCAAGCTTTGCTTTCCATAACATGTCTCATATTATGCAATTATTTAAATGTGTCTCTCCACTCCTTGCTGCTGTGCTGTCAGAGCTTTCTAAAATGCTTGTCCAGCAGATTGTCATGGCATAACTGCTGAAAGCTTCCATCTATTAATTTACCTTTTATTTCCCAAGCACTTAAACCATGGAGCCCATAAAAGTTGTACAAAAAGTAACCAATGAAATATTGATGCTGGGCATGCATTTACACATAAACACAAAGGTGTTAACTGGATGAAGGATAACAAGAAGTTGTAGACAAAAAATAACATAAAATCAGAAGTTCTGAAAGCAGTCTATAAGTGTTCCTAATTCCACAGAGATCTCCTTGCCATTCAGCGAATATATATATACCCTACCAATTATTGCAGAACTTTCAAAAAGTTTTTTACAATTTTGAAAACAAGTCTGACAAATCCTTTAAGTATTTTTAAATTTTGAAATTATTGTAAAGTGAGCCATGATCTTCAGATTTCCTAATCACTTATAGATTTATAAATTCCAAAACAAATGCAGTTATTCCCTTTTAAGCCATTTTCTGAATTTTAAAATCAAACTATCTCAATTTTAGCAATGAGTTTGGCAATATAACCACCTAGATCAGCTCATCTCTAGAGGCACTACAGCTGTGGCCAACATAACAGGACAGAAAGGAGGCAAGGTTTGTGAGTCACAGGTAATATTTCTCATTAGACTAACCTATATGCCTGGGGGAAAAACAACAGCTTTGAGGTGTAAAAGCTCTTCTTAATGTCTGGCTTACCATGGGCATTTTAACTTCTCATCCAAATAACATCCAATGGTATTTTTAATAGCCAATACTTCGGATGGATCTGCCTGCAACTTCTCGTGATAGGGAGTCTTAAATTCCAAAAGCAGGATTTTTTTAGGGTATAAAAACTAGAAGCACATATTTTTAAATAGAGAAAATCAAAGTGATTACCCTGGAAAAGGAATTTATAGCACTCATGAACAACACTCTCCCTTCCCACTGTGTTCCGGCTTCCAATATTAATTTCAGGCAACTTATGGCTTCTTATGATGCTGGAAACTGTTGAGTCCTTTCTGTTCCTTCTCAAGGGCCTTTCTGTTACCTCTGAATAAAACATGTCTGCTCACTGGTCTCCTCAGCAGTGTCTCCAGTCCATAGTTAGAGCTATGGACTCCAGCCACTATTACACAGTGGTTGCCATTTCTGCTGCCGTACCTTGCGTTCTCTAGGAGCTTCTGTCCCTGAGCATACCCAGCTGTTCCCCAAGGACAAGAGCAATCTTCTCCAGAAAGGTTCTGCTGACCTAGTCACCCTAAAGGAATAAAAAACTGCAAACAAACAAAGAAAACTGGTCCTGTCACTCATACCTTGCTTGTGTTTACAGAACCTAAAAGTGCAAAGAAACTCTTTATAGAACCAACACAGGAATCTCCAGAGCAGCAGTAATGTAATCTTTGTATTGACCAGATGCAATCGTGCTTATGTAAGTGGGGAGGTGCACTTTGAAGGTCATGTTGCTAGAAACACGGATTACCTCTAAAGCATGCATTAAGTAATGGCTGTTATTTACACTGGTGATATAGCCATAAAAAAGTTATGATTAAGTCCTCAGCCTTCAGGAGGTGCTTTAAAAGACAGCCTTCTCCATGACCCCTGCTACTGGCTGCAGTATGAACCTTTAAGTTCTGTGGCAGTGAAGGTAATAAAGGACTGATCCCTATCACTTAGACTCCCTGCCAAGCCAAGGTCTTTTGTGGAGCATTTCACAGGATTTTGCTCAGGGAAAGCAAACAGCATTTCCAGACACCAAAAATATGCACTAGTGTTTTTAAAACAGTATTTACCCCAAATTGTTCCATTAAAGATTTGTACCTGCTTGATGATGACAGAGGCATTTAGGATCCATCACTTCTAGCTGACAGGCACTGGTGTATCAGAATTTCATTTTCAGGCATTATGTTAGCTTTATTAATTTGACATTTGTCAGGTTTCCACCATAACAAGATTCATGTACAGATATATAGTTTATGCAGTGGAGTACTGTCTGCTTCTGGTCAGTCTGCATTTCTGGTGCACCCAATTATTCTCATTGCATTCTGTACATGAACATTATGCTGGATAGATTCGCATTACCCAAATGAAGGAACCATGTATTTCATAGATCAAGTCATAAATTCCCAGGTAAGTGCTTCTAAATCTTACGAGAAGAGCTGTCTTACTTTCATTAATAGACCAGGTGAACTTTGAAATATCAGGTTCACAGAGAAGACAAGGACTGATAGGGCTTGACTCTCCTTCACCATAGCAAAGTCTATCAATATTGCAAGTATTTTCCTGACAAAAAGGAAATAAAACTGGATGAGAGGTGGAGGCAAGGAAAAAAAGAAATAAGGAAGATAATTAATTAACAGTTCATCATTTCTGGAGATGAGCAGAAACTCACCTGACTCCTGAAACAATAAAATAGTAGCAATTTAAATGCTGGCATTTTCTCCTGACAGGGAGAAAACATGACGTAAATTTCCCCATTTCAGTTTGAATGTGTGGCTTGTGGCTTTGAACGTTTTTGCTTAGGCAGCATGTGATGCTGCTTGTGGAGGACTGGAGCAGAATGTGATTCTTTTTTATTTCCATTTCCACGCTTATGTAGTGTAAGCAATCATTATTCCCAGCTGTGACTAATAATATGTTGGTTATTAAGTAGTCCTCAAAAGTGAGCTCCATGAGAGTAAAAAATAATAGGATTGGAAAAGATCCGTTTGAAATTAAGAATCCTGTCTTGGTAACTTAATTAAGTGCTTTGTAAAAATATGGAAAAGCAATGATATTAGATCAGAATAAAGAAGTGCATTAGAGTTTAGGCTTCCATAAGATAATTGTAAACAGCAGATAAACACATTGATGGTGCCTATGTTGAGCAGCACGCCCCAGAAAATGGTCATGCAGTGCACTGTGTGCACAGCAGTGTTTGAAGCTGACCTGGTCCTCTCCTACTTCAGGTGGCCACCGGTGTCAGAGAGGCCCTGTGCCTTCTACATGGGCTTAAGACAATTGTATTGTCTGAGAAGCAAACACAGGGACATAATTAACAGGTGTAATTAAACATCTACACCATGAGAAGCTCCTATGCCTTTTGCTTGCAGCCTGTGTTAGGGCACACCTGCAGATGGGACTTTATCCAACATTGCAAATTCCGAACAAAACATGAAGTGCTGTTGGGAACATGAGGGGTGGCAGCATTACTGTGGAACAGCAAGGGGGTGAAGCCTCCTATGAATATTCCTTTGCATACACATTGCTTTTCTGAGATTAATGTGTGTCCTGTTACTGGCCGTGTGGTTTCTATCTTCTGTTTTATTAGTTTCTCAAACTTCTATTGCAAAGTATATTAGTCAGTATTTTAAATGATGCTGCTTTAAGAGTAATGGGTAAGGTAGAGAATAAAGGACTCTCATCATTCCCCTGACAGGACAGAACATGACAGATCTTCAACATTAAAATTTGGATGTTAATTAGATTTTATTATATTGTTGTTTTCAAAGGCTTGATGTTCTGATGAAAAAGATTATTTCCTTTTCTTATGCGAGTGTGGTACAAATTGGGGTCCATAAAAGAACACAGAATGTGAAATGGCTTGATATAAAATGTCACCTAATTGAAACACCTTTTCTGAAAGCAATTTAGGCATTACAAAGTAATGGTATAAAAGGAGTAATTAGAATGTGCTCTTGTGCAATTGGAAACCTATTTCAAATAGTCCCTTCAAGCATCTTGGAATAGAAATTATTATCCCTAGAGAATATCAGCATATTGAGAAAATACGTATATTTCTTACTTTCAAAAATGTAAGAATAAGGAAAGACTTGAACAAAAAAACTATCCTAGCATTAATTGAAGTGATTCTGACAAAATTATTTTAATCTGAAATTTAAATGGTTTTGCCCTCATTTGGGCTGTGTTAGGTTTATATGACAAGGTTTTGGTAGCAAGGGACTACAAGGGTGGCTTTTGTGAGAAGCTTTTTGAAGCTTCTCCAATGTTCAACAAAACCAATGCCAGCCATCTCCAAGACAGGCCCACTGCTGGCCAGGGCTAAGCCCATTAGTGACAGCGATAGTGTCTTTGGGATAACATTGTTAATGAGGAGAAAAAACTACACAACAGCAATTGCAGTGGGAAAGTGAGAACATGTGAGAGCAGCAGCTCCACAGACACCAAGGCCAGTCAAGAGGAGGTGCTCCAGTCACCAGAGCAGAGATTCCCCTGAAACCCCGGAGGTCCATGGTGCAGCCCATGATGAAGCAGGTTGTCTCCCTGCAGCCCATAGAGGTCCATGGTGGAGCAGATCTCCACCTGCAGTCCATGGAGAGCCCAGTGCTGGAGCAGGGAATGCCCAAAGGAGGCTGTGACCCTGTGGGCAGCTCATGCTAGACCACCTCTGGGCAGGACCTGTGGCCCCATGGAAAGAGGAGCCCCTGCTGAAGCAGGTTTGCTCCAGGAGTTGTGACCCCTTGGAGGACCTGTGCTACAACAGCCTGTTCCTGAAGGACTGCACCTATGGAAGGGACCCAGGCTGGATCAGTATCTTCCTGCAGGACTGCATCTATGGAAGGGACCAAGGCTGGAGCAGTCTGCTCCTGGAGGACTGTATCCATGGAAGGGACCCATGCTGCAACAGTCTGTTCCTGGAGGACTGTGCCTATGGAAGGGACCCATGCTGCAACAGTCTGTTCCTGAAGGACTGAACCCATAGAAGGGACTGAGGCTGGAGCAGTCTGTTCCTGAAGGACTGCACCCACAGAAGGGACCCACACTGGAGCAGCTAATGAAGAACTTCAGCCTGTGGGAAGGACTCATGTTGGAGAAGTCCATGAAGGACTATTTCTTGTGGGATGAATCCCACGCTGAAGCCAGGCAAGAGTGTGAGAAGTCCTCCCCTGAGGAGGAAGGAGTAGCAGAGGTAATGTGTGATGAACTGACCATAACGCCCGTTAGCCATCCACCTATGCCACCGTGGGGGAAGGAGGTAAGACTCAGGAATAAAGTTAAGTTCAAGAAGAAGGGGTGGAAGGAAAGGGTACTTAAGGTATAGTATTTACGTCTTATTATTCTGCTCTGATTTGATGGGTAACAAATTAAATAATTTCCCCAAGTGGAGTCTGTTTTGTCCGTGTCAGTAACTGGTGAGTGATCTCTCCTTGCCCTTACTTCAATCCACAGCCTTTTGTTATGTTTTCTCTCCCCTGTCCAGCTGAGGAGGGCACTGAAAGAGCAGCTTTGGTGGGCACCAGATGTCAAGCCAGGGTCAACTCACAACATGGGCTTAAAAAGTAATTTCTATTCACTGATATATTTGAAAAAAAAATTGAACTTTCATTTTATCTTCGTAACTGGTACATTCTTGCAATCATTGCAAGTCTGAAAATGTATTTTCCCATTAGTGTTAGTGAGAGCAGTGAGCAAATGATTTAAGATGCACCTGATTAGTCTTCATTTTATGAAAATGCAGTCCTGTGGCCTCCTACTACTTGCCTCAGCAGGAAAGCAGGGTGTTCTCACATGACAAAAACTGTGTAACATGCATCTTAGTATACCTCTTGCTAAGGCAGGAGATAGGTATAGAAATTATATATCTTACAGTTATGGTGCCCTCACCAAACAGGCCAGAAGAGGCAAAATAGCAGAGACACTTCAAAAGTAAAGTTTAGCTGCCTTTCAGGGGAGACTCCTCAGTCTTATTTACTTCCATTAAGAAACTGCAAGGTATAAATAATCAACCAAGGTCTTTCTGGAAGTGTCTGCTTGAGAAAGGTCCTTCATAAAGTGTGATGTATCAGGTATTCATATCCCATGTAAATACAAAGAAAAGAAAAATCGCAGACAGGAGAATGTGAAGGAGAGAAGAGGAAAGAGTTAGCCTATGCAGCTGACTTAAGAAATAGATTTTCCTCTTCTAAAGCAGTTATTACACACAGTACATCAAAGGGAGGGAGAGGGCTAAGGAGGAGATGAACAATCCATATTAAACCTTTATGATCTTTAAATTACCTTTAATTTACAAAGTCTGGTTGGTTAGAATTGGCAGGCCTGACAGACCGCATCATATAGGGTCAGCACTCTGGAATTACTGTACTGGAAGCCATCGTTAGAGATCTAAATGATACAAAATAAGTAATAATGTTCCATATGGATACAGTCTGCTCATTTTGGAGCATATACCATTGCCCCTTTGAACTGGATGCTTGCCAGCAAGATAAATTAAACCACTTGTGAGTGACTCTACTGCAATCTAACAAATCCTTTAGTGCTCCAAACTGGAAACTGTTCATTAATAACCAAAAGGTCTTCTGGTTCAGTTGGTATTTAACTTTACACATTGTGGTTTTCTTTTTTCTGAGTTGTCCGTTTTTTTGTTTTTTGTTTTTTTTTTTTTTTTTCTTTCAACACCCAGTGGAAAATGTACTCAAGTGTTATAATTTTTCAAGGAGTTGTGAAATGAAATTAAGATTTTTGGCTGAAATTCAAGACCATTTTTTAGTAATGGCAAATGAGTAAGTAAACACCCTGGGGTAAAAAAAAAAAAAAAAAAATAAAAAAAGAGGATTTTTTTATTCTATATGTGATTCTAAATTAACCTTAAAAAAGTGCTAGGGTGGATAATACCAGATAGCAACAGTCCCATTTCCATAAGAAAGTACATTATAATAGTCACCTCTTGTCCCAGCTCACAGACACAGTTCCTTGGACATGTTGGTGATTTAGAAAGCCTTAATATAGCATAGTGGTTTTCATATATGAATGCTTACACAAGGAGAAAGGGTTAACTAAGTTTATATTTTAATTTTTCTACAGCATCAATGAAAATATATGAGAACAGTGGGGAAAGGGTTAGTTTTTGAGAAAGCTTTGTGACACGTTTTTAGAGGTGTGAATATTAAACAGCACCCCAAAACACTGCTAAAAGCCATTCTGTAAACACAGATGATCTCTAGCAAGCTAAATGTCTCAATGTCCAGCTAGAGACCAGCAACAAGTGGTGTCCCTCAGGGATTGGTGTTGGGACCGATCTTGTTCAACATTTTTGTCAGTGACATGGACAGTGGGATTGAATGCACCCTCAGCAAGTTTGCCGATGACAGCAAGGTTGGTTGACAGGTTCGAGGGAAGGAATGCCATCCAGAGGGACCTTCATACACTTGTGAGGTGGGCTGATGCCAACCTCATGAAGTTTAATCATGCCAAGTGCAAGATCCTACACCTGGGTTGGAGCAACCCAGGCACAGCTACACATTGGGCAGAGATGAGATTCAGAGCAGCCCTGAGGAGAAGGACTTGGGGG
>JASSUY010038451.1:0-15264 GCA_032466535.1 Forpus xanthops | reverse complement strand
GGCAGGGGGGTTGGAACTAGATGATCTTAAGGTCCTTTCCAACCCTAACTATTCTATGATTCTACAATTCTATGATTCTTCCCAGTATTTTTTAGGTGCTTGGTTGCTCATAGTCAAACTAAAGCCACTGTTTAGCAGATTGAGCAAGGCCTTTGTTTTGGATCAGTCAGGTACCCCCCTGTCCTTTTGCTATAAAAGCAACTCCCAAGCCCTCTTCCATCTCTGTTGCTACCCCAAAGCTGAGAAATCCTCATCCCTTTTTAAGGGACTTTTACATGGTCAAGAATGTGAAGTTTTTTATCAATTAATAAACTCATCTCACAGAAAGAATGTGTATTGAATTGAACAAGAATAGCTGAAAGTGCAAGGAGTAAAAATTTAAATTGATCTAAAAATTCAGTAAAAATAATTGGTATAGCTTTAAGAAAAATAGTTTTTTTCCTAGGCATCAGATTCAGTTGCAATATTAGATCCTTTTGTGTTATACTAAAGGTAAGAACCCTTTAAGAGAAGTACAGAACTTACCCTGCAGTTTGAGAAGAGAAAAAATAAGCAATAGGCAACCCCCCTCAAGACCTGTTCTTCAGAAAGACAGTGCTTATTGGCAGCAAGATCTCCATTAAGAATATGTTACTCCTAATGCAATTTACATCTCTTTTCATTTCAGTCTTTTTCCAAAGCACCCAATGTTTTGTCAATACTGCTGTACTAATAATGGCTGAAGGAATGGGTAGATAGGGAAAAATATAAAAAGCTTGATAATTGCACTAACTGTTCTGTTTGAAGTGAGCATTGTGACTGAAATTGACTCTGGCCAATTGGATTTTTTTTAATCTGTATTTTTTCTACATTCCATTATAAACACCCATTTTGATGTTTTTTTTTTTTCAGAATTAGGTTGTTTTATATCTATTTTAATTGCTTTTCCATTAGTCACCTTAATGATGTGGAACAATTACTTCAATGAGACCCAAGCTCAGCAAACCTCTCTTCAAATTCAGTTGATCCTTAAAAGCCAAAGACATGCTTAGAGTTGTAGCTTGATTCTTGAGCATACATATAATCTGGAAAGGAAGAGATGCTTCTTCTTCATAAGCAATCAGGACAAGGAGGAAGTCTTGCCTGAAGTATTTCATTTATCAGAAAACATATCACTCATAACCTACATACAGTTTGACTCGTACGAATGTTTGTAAATGCAAAAAGAAAGATGTAAAAACTTGCTGAATTCAAATTCAGTTTCTGCCTCACTGGCTCTTTAACAAGTATTTTTTCTTCTCTTGACAAATATAAGAAATTATAATGACTTAAGGATAAGCCAAAGATCTACGTCCCAAATTAGATCAGTGCCTGCCAAGCTCTTTCACCTTTTTGCCAGAGAACTCTGTGGACATCCCATGTCATTTGCTGTCCAAGTAGAATTTTGTATTTTGATATCTAAACTAATTATACCAAACACTCTGGTGCAGCCCCGTGATTTTCTTATCTAAGTTTGGCAGCATGTCATGGATGGAATGAGCAAAATCTGAAACATGAATACAGGAGCAGATAAAATGAACGAGCACTGAGAAAAGCTTGTCAAGTCCTTATTCCCCCAGTGTTGGTTGTGAAAAAGGCTTATGATAAATTTATGTGCTGATTGTTTTGAAATTTGATTTGGGAGTAGAGAGAGATTCTGAAAATATTGAGAAGTGATATTTCCAGAAAGAGCTGTTTTGATTTTTGGTCTGCAAACTATTTAACTTACAGTTTTTAAAGTATCTATTAACACCATCTAGAATATCAATATTGCAGGAAATTTCATCAGGATTTTTCCAGAACATGAATTTTTGAACATCTGTGGAATTAGTTTCAAATATTTTTTTATCTTGAAAAGCTCTGTCATTTTGTTCTCTCTGCTGCCTTTGACATTGAGGACTGAGCTCTGCCTTCCCAATTCAATCAGCAAAAAGATCCACAGGAGAATTAGGATTCACATGTGGACAAAGATGATTTAATTGCACATTTGCTGCATAACCATCAACCTATTTTTCTGCAAGGTTTGAAGGAGAAGGAAAGGGAAGAAGGCTTACAGGTGCAGAGGTTTTCCTGAACTTCAGTGCAATGAAAGAGACATTATATAGCTGTTTTGAGGGGGAGCTAGAAAAAAAGATTTTCAGAACTCCTCCAGGCTGAAAGGCAGCAACTTGAAAGCAAACTGTATTGCAATACGCCTGAGCTTTAAGGAAGCAACACTGGTTATACTGGAGAAACAGCTTTGTGCACATGCAAAAATGTTAGCTGTCCTCTTGGGCCAGGAAACTCAAGGCTGCCCTCTCAGATCCTTCCTTCAGTATTTCACCTATCAGTTGGCAGAGTTCAGTATCTCTTTTGAGAAATGGAGCATGAAGCAGAGGGACTGCCCTCTCTGACAGGACCTTCTCCAGAAAGAAGGTCCAAGGTCCATTTCAGCAGCTGAATGGTCAGGCTCTGCTCCCACAGAGATGTCACACTAATCTCTTAAAAGACAAATCCCTACCTACTTAAAATAAAAGACTGAAAATGAGTGCTGCCAAACTTCTTTCTGTTTCCCCTGTGCACATGGCAAAACACATCCCAGTCTGGTGTACAGACAGCTGTGGAGTGCAGGGCAGGCAGTAGCACCCCAGTAAGAGAGTGTTTTACATGTTTCATTTAATGTGCTGCAATTTTCAAAGCACATCTGCAGTTTCCTACAATGGCAACATAATTTTCTCAGCTATAGAGCCTGAAAATGACCTGTCTTATAAAAACAAAACAGCCAAGCTGCTGAAAATAACTATCTGGGCTCAAAGCAGCACCAAGGGTAGCAGGTACAGGGTCAGTAAGGCACTGAAATATTTAGAAAGTAGGTATAATTTTATGAATAAAAGGGACTAAAACTACAACAGATTACCTGGAAGGAGTAAGTACTGCACACAACTCTTCCTACAGGCATTCAAGACCAAAACCAAGACATACCTGCTCATGGTGTGCCATTCATCACTTGCTGTCCAGGAGCCAGACAATACTCTGCTCCTGCACTGAGTACACATCAGTTTTGTTACCAGGGTGCCACATCTGTCTTATACATGCTGCCTAATCAGGAGTTTCAGCTTGGCTTTCCAGAAATGAAATAGTAATGATTAACTATTGATCAGTATGACTGCATCAATCTCAGGTGATCACCTGGAGAAATGATTTTAATTTGCACTTCTGTATTGCCTACAAAGACACCTGTGTTTAGCTGCTATTGTTTTAGTTGTTTGTTAGTTGTTTTTTTTTTTTTTATTCCCTACATGACATTAACATTGGTATTTTAACAGGCATTTTAATTTCTGAACAAAAGAAAATTGTTCTTTGCATTTTAATTTACCATGAAGACTGATCTTCGCCTTCTAAATAATTTCTTAGAAACATAAGAAATACCTACTTTCACTTGCCATCTTGCAAACAGTTCATAACCAGTCACAAAGTGCACAGCCTCTGGCTCTGTAATGTTCAAGAGAGGAATTTCACAGTCAACAGCCTCAGAGTTGAGAAAATCTGCTTTTGTGGTTTCTTGTTCTCTTGATATCCATTCACCATTGAGATACTACAGTAAAACAGAAGGAAGGTGCAGAAAATGAAGGCTCATATAGAGAAATTCAAATTGTGAACATGTTTATATTCCTAATTAATAATATAAGACATATGGTTTATTTAAAAGAGATCACGCTGTTACTCTAGCCGTATATGCATGCAGTCAGTCAGCTGGGATGAGACCGGATAACATGGTGGAGCAACTTTGTGTTTGCTCCTTGAGCTCAACATCCCACTTGTTGCTCCTTGAATGTGATGTCAGCTACTTATCTAGACCTGCTGCACAGGACATCACTGCTTGTTAAGCAGGCATAGTAGGCAAATCTCAGCTGTGCCTCATTAGCATGTTAGCACTGAATGGGAACCAGGCTAACTGTCCTTTATGGGGTGGGTTTATGAGAGGAATCAAACACAAGTATGCTGAAACACCAAATAATTCAATCTTAGCATTGCCTGTGTATAGTTATTTATAATAAAATTATAATGTTAGCAAAAGAAGTGGGTTTAATACTCATTAAAACTTCTGATTTGGTATTGAACTAAGAGTAAGATAATGCAAATAAGAGCCTCTGCAACTATGTTGTGGAAACCTTTTATTTAACCACAAAACTTAGCATTCAAATGTGTTTAGGAAAACAACCAAGCATACTGATTCCAGATGCACACAATGAGAAATAATATTGTGATTTCAGGCTTCACTGGACTACAGTGCAGCTGAAGCAAACAAGAGTTAAACAAAACCCCCCCAGAGAAAATTAGCCGAACACACAGCTCTGCATTTCCAAGGAGACAGTCCTGGAAAGGGCCGAGGCTCTTCACCTCCCACTCACCTTGCCTGGAGCACACATTTTTGCGGTGGGTTTTGGAGGTATTTGAACCCTGCTGTGGCAATGAGAGATGATGGCACTTGGCACAGTTCATGGTAAAAGACTTTAATATAAACATGTCAGAATTTTACTGTATCATCAGTACTTTACAAACCCTTGGGAAGCTGCCTACAATTAATCTGGTGACCTCGCAGTGCAGGTTGGATGACTCTTTGAAGCCAAAGACAAACACTCGAATACTGGTGCAGTCAGAGGCATGGATGTCACAGAGGCCCCCATTCTCTAAGGTTGTGAGTGCCAAAGCTTGCTCTGAAAGGGTGAAATAGATATAAAGCTTTAGAGAGTAACACATGCTGTACTGTTCCAGTTTATAAGAGATTTTGTTGTTGTTGTGCCTGGTTATTTTGGTTTAATTCTTTTTCTTGGGCTCTTCCTTGCCTCCCTGTGAATTTCTCTTGAAAAGAGCAGCAGCAGTTGTCAAAATAGGAAGCAGCAAACGTCCACTGAATAATTGCCCTGTGCACCAAGCACTGCCAGATGTATTAGTGAGCATTATACGGCTCATGGAATCAATTAACTGAAGCTGCAGCTTTGTGTTAAAAGATCTCCAGTGGTAACACTTCTGCTGACCCAGGTAACTGGATGGGCCCACAGCTTAGAGGACGAGGTGTCATGCCATAGCATAGAGAAGCATGACAATGAGAGGTGGAAATATCTAACATGACCATGCCACCAGGCTCATCATAATGTCAAAGAGCAGTGCAAAAGACAGTGGTTTTTTTTGTTTTTTTTTCCTGAAGCTATGGATGCAGTAGAAATAATGATCCTCAAAGGAATGCTTGCTTGCGAAGGTTAAGTCATTAATGGGTTGCACTCAGCTCTGCACAGTGTCAGCACAAATGTCATGCACCAGCGAATTTTCACTTAAATCCTATTTTGAAGTCTTAAATAGGGCTTAAGTGATGTACAGCCAGTGCTGCCCTCTGTACGAGGTTGAATTTCAACCATTACTGTTTTAAAAATGTTTTATGATTCTCAGGTAAAGTTTCACTTGTGTTCTTTAGCACTTCAGGTATTCAACATCTAAAATAGCTCATTGTTTAATTAATGGGGGTATTTTTACAGAGTAAAAATGCAAGTCCACTGCATCACAGAGTTCACATCTTAAGAAAAAATATAATTGGGCAGATATTTGCTTTGGCACGTGGACAGCACAACAGTCAGATCTTTAATATCCTGCCTCAATAGCAGCAGTCAGTCAGGATCATGGTTTTATCTTTTTATTGATAATATTTTTAATTCCAATAAAAAGCCACTATGCTGGCAAGTAACACAAAGCAGAAAATTTGCTGCTAGTTTCCTGAATAACACAATAGCAGGGGCATTAGCAGGAGCCCTCAGAGGCATGTCATGCAGTAGCACAGTGTAGTGCAAGCTGTTTTCCCTGTTACATGGTGAGGAGAGGCTGCTTAGCTTTTCCTCTTCAGCGACTCATCACTACTGCTCTGGTGAAACAATGCTGCTCATCAGTTTTCTCTGAGTTGTAGCTATCTAAAAGAGAAACTCTGTGTTGCCTAATATTTTTATGGTACATTGGTTCAGCTCTGATTCAAGGGGCAAAATGCTCTGAGCAGAGTAGATAACTTTCACAGTACTTTGCTGTTCCTTTAGGGCTCTGCCATTTGAGCTGTAACTAGGATGAATGCAAGTTTAAACACTGTGATCCCACCAGATTGCAACCCATAACCACACAGCTGCATGACTCACAGTTTTCCAGAGAGAGGAAGGAAAACAACACAAATGTGAAAAACAGTGAAAAGGCCTTTTTTATGCTTCTGAAATGCTTTAAGCTTTTACTTCTTTAAATTTTTTTTTCATTGATTTTCTTGCAGCAGTATTAGCAGCACTGCTGGATGGTTTGCAGTATTTACAAGAAGAGAAATGGTTTACAGCTTATCAGCATTCATCAGTTGTGTTTTGGATTCCCATAATGTACAAAACTATTAGATGTAGTGAGCGGTTTTGATAAATTGCCTTCTTCTGTGGTTAGTGCATAAAAATAATAAAAATATTGCTTCATTGTGTTTTTCATGAGATTTTAATAGTTAGCCCCACTAGTCCTGAGGTAGCTCAGATTGCATTAACATTTTTATTGTCATTGCAGAATTTCAGGCTTCGGTGGATAAAGTAAAATCTCATAGCCTGGAAAGGAGTGAGGCACAGAAGAATGCTCCTGCAGCTGTTCTTCTTCCAGGAAGGCGCTCTCAGCTTGGTTGCTTGCTGATGAGCCCTGCATTCTTCCCTGAGGGTTTCCTTACATCTTTATAAGCATCCTGACACTACCATAGTGCCACTGTGTCAGGGCCAGGGCAAGATTACCCAGCCTCAATGCTTTTTGAAATGACTTACAGTATCAGCACAGAATTTTGTATTTATTTCTCAAACCATTCTGTACACACTCATCATGGTTTAACTGCAGCTGGCAACTAATCATCATGGAGCTGCTTGCTCACTCCCCCCAGCGGGTTGGGGTAGAGAATCACAGAATCATAGAATGGTTTGGGTGTGAAGGGACCTTAAAGACCATCTACTTCCAATCCCTCTGCCACAGGCAGGAACACCAGTCAGTAAAACTGGGAAAAACTGTGGGTTGAGATACAAACAAGATAGAAAAGGGCGAAAAAATGTAACAGTGGTAATAATAATGATTTAAAAAAAATAAGAGTATACAAAACAAGGGATAAACAGCGCAGTTGCTCCCCAGCTGCTGACCAATGTCCAGCCAGTTCCCAAGCAGTGGCCCCAGGCCAGCTTTGCTCCCAGTTTCTATACTGAGCATGACGCTATGGTCTGGAATATCCCTTTGGTCATTTGGGGTCAGTTGTTCCAGCTGTGCCTCCTCCCACCTTCTTGTGCACCCCCTGTCTACTCACTGGCAGGTCATGACAAGCTGAAAGTCCTTGTATTAGTATAAACACCATTTAGCAATAAGTAAAAACATCACTGTATTATAAACATTCTCATACTAAATCCAAAACACATCACTGTACTAGCTAGTAGGAAGAAAATTAACTCTATCCCAGCTGAAACTAGAGCAACACTTTTTACAATATCTTAAATTGATGTAAATATGGAAGAAATATGTTGTCATATGTGCTTTGGATCTTTTCTCTCAATATTTGCCATGTTGTGGGTTAATCAGGGTGAAAATGAGATTTATTCTTCTGGTAAGAGAGGTGTAAGGTTCATGGAAAAGAAGTTCACCTTGTGTTTTCTGTAGTTTGATAAAGGTGGGAAGAAGGAAAGGACTGAGCTGTTGTTAGAGTGGGCTTTTTTCTGTTGCCTCAGCTGGATTTGTCAATCTATCTTCAGTTGGGAACACTCTAAAGGGGGGAATGCATAGCACAGCTATGAGGAAGACCATATTTAATTTAATGCTCTATTCTTTTATTTCTGGCCAACTGCGATATGACACTGAGGAGGTGTTGGAGTCCCCATGCAGATTTTTACTTTCCACAAGGGGTGTTACAAGAAGTGAGGAAGGAAGTATGACAAAAAAATGAAAGTAATTATAATGTCTCCTCTTTAAATAAATGAATTCTGGAGTTCTGACCTTAGACCTCAGTATAGGTAGTACACCACTTTTGAAAATTGTCATTCTTTTTGCTGTTTTAAAATGAGTTATCACATATAATGAGAGCAGAAGTTTTAGGCATTTGTTTTTAATGTGGTTTTCTGTTTGTCTTTCCCTCTGCCTTCTAGTTTTGTTGTGTATTAGGCAGTTTCAAGCAAACATGAAAGTTGAAATATCAATTACATTAGCTTCAGAAAAATCTCATGGCAGCCAGTAGCTGGTATTCACCCATACAGATTCTGCTCTTGCTGGGGGAAACACAAGGTTCGACTGTTGTTAATCTCTCCCATTGTTAGTGGATGGGTAGTTAACAGGCCTGTACAAGGCATATGCAAGTGGGCCAGATAGGTGGAGACATGAGAAGGAAATATTGGAGAGCCTGAAAAACTTTAGCAAAAGGGCTGCAAGTAGTTCAGTAGAAGGCTAGAGGAGAGAAGGACAGGAGCAAAGGAAAGAGCTAGGAAACATCACAAAGGTGAGAGTAAGGGCAAAAGTGCAGATATCCAGAGAAAACAGAAGCTGAGGAGACCTGGGATGGATGTCTGATGTCTGTGGAGGGGGAAGTTAAAGGCAGGAGAGAAATCTGTGGGAAATCAGTGCATAGAACAAGCTTGTGAAATGTATGATCTGTTTGAACATTAATAATTTATGTTTAGGAGTGTATATATAACAAAATCTGGGTCAGAACACCCTCCTTTTCTCTCTGTGACCTACAGGCCAAAAATGTACTTTGACTTTTACTGGTAGACAAAAAAACTGCACCTCAGGGTAGCTCCTGGGGTAGGGTGCAGTCATGTTATAGAGGAAAATGTAAGGATCTGCGTGTTCACATCTGGCCCAGAACCAGAACAGCTGACAGAACTGTTTTTTTGTTTTAATCTGGAGTAAAGGAGGCTCAGGGGGAACCTTATCGCTCTCGGCAACTACCTGAAAGGAGGTTGTAGAAAGGTGGGGATCAGTCTCACAAGTAACTAGTAGGAACAAACAATCAAGAGAAAAGGGTTTCAAACTGTGCAAGGGGAGGTTTAGATTGGGTATTAGGAAAAATTTAATCACCAGAAGGATTATCAAGCATTGGAACAGACTGCTCCAGGAGGTAGTGGAGTTACCATCCCTGGAGGTACTTTGAAGACTTGTAGATGTGGTGCTTAAAGACATGGTTTAGTGATGTATTTGGCAGTGCTAGGTTAGCAGTTAGACTTGATGATCTTTAATGTCTTTTCCAACCTAAATAATTCTGTGATTCTTTAGTACCAAACTATAAACCTATGATTCTTAGCTGACATGGGATGAATCTAGATTTCTGCTTTGAGGGTCTCTAATACCCAGCACAGGTTGCAGAAGTGAGGCGTAGGAGAGTGAGGGAGATGTATTTCGGAAGTACTCATGGCATGCAAGAAATGGACTGACTCAATTTCACACTGAAATCATCCAGGTGTTGCAACAGTATGGTAGATTATTTTTTGCTTTAGAAATCTCACTATGACATTTTATGTTTATTTGATCTGTCTAGTTTTAAAAGGCTTGCTAGTAATTTATTTTAGCAATAGAAAGGAAGACTGCACTGTTAGCTGTGGGATATCACCTCTTTTCTAGATGTCCTTGAAAAGCGGTGAAATGTAAGATCTGCTTGTGCATTTGTGGGATTTACTAGCTTACCAAAGGAGGTCTTAGTTTCAGCCTCTTGAAGGCACTTGAGAGTAGAATCCCTGGCAGCATCTTTTGTCTCTCCATGAATGAATGCAGTGATGCCACTTGAAGGGATTTGGGTATCAGGATGCTCATGGATATCGTCATGGTTTTTAGTCCATGCTAGTATCCAACTGGTTGGTTTTAGTAATTTACCCATCTTTGCAGTTACCGATTTAGCATAAAATCTTATTATTACATCTGGGGTTTCATTCACGGTTGAACATTCTGCACTGGGAGATCATGGTTTCATTACAAGATATAAAGCATGATATGAAGGCATCATATGTTTGCCCTGAATTTGGTCAGTTTAAGTCAGATCTTTTAACATTTCATAGGTTTTAATTCTGTCATAAACTTATTTATCCTGTGTATGTGAGTATTTGGGTAAAGGGGTTGTTTGTTCAGGGCTTTTTTATTTGTTTCAGATTTAACAAGATTTAAGGCTGAAATTTCTTTCAGTGCCTACAAACAGTGTGATGTAAAGAGGTTATAGGAGTGCATCTGAAGTGTTTGGCTTTGGTCATTTTAAATTAGCTGTATAATTTTGCAAACTTTCTTAGCATTTAATTCTATATACTTCAGAAAATAGTTTTGTGTAGCTACATGTTTCACTAAACTGCTTTCACTGCTTTGCATTAAAGCAAATAAACTAATCACCAGAAAAGACTTATCTCCCTGACCTGATTTTTAGAGAATAGTATGGGTCACTGGGCATGCAACCTTCTGTGTATCACGGGGATTTGATATCCTTTTAAAATTTGTTTTCTATTGACTTTATAACCGTGAAACTAATAACCCTCTTCCTGCTCAGCCAGGTCTGTGCTTTGAATGGGAAAAAACGTGAGTTAAAACAGTAAAGGAAGGCTGGTATTGATGTTTGCTTTTTTGATGCATGTTTATTGCATCTTCTCCATAAAAAATTAAACTAAAATCGCTATGAAAGGAAGAAAAGCTTTAAAACTAGCAGGAAGCTTGTCAGTCCCTGAGAATTACCCACCAATATTTTTTATGTGACTGGGAAAAATCTGTCTTCATCAATATAAAACAGAGTACCTGCGTGTCAGTTAGGATGCATTAATGGCAGGTTAGGTTCACTTTTTTTTTTTTTCTTGTGATTTTTAACTATATTTCTTCTGTAAATTTTGTATTTCTTAACCTTTTTTAATTTTTTTTTTCTTTTGTGGCTGAAGGTGCTCATTCACTCTAAAAGCCTGGAATGTTGCTTCCAAAAGCAGGCAAGTGTTATGGTAAAAAATATATGTTTTAATGAGTAATCTCAAAGTATTGATATTTACTCATTATGCCTACTCATTATGCCTTGTGTAATTGTGATTCTAAATGCCGCCTTTGATTGCTGAAAAGAATATATTGATGTGCATGTTTATGGCCCAGACCTGTAGATACTGTAGAGTAATTTCATTCATATACCATTATTATTAGGAATCACAGCTAACTCAGATGAAGACCACTCTGTAGATGTCTAGGAGAAAAAAACAGCGTGTTTTCTAAATAAACATTTTAAAGAATGTTTTTTTCCGGTTTACATTAGTATTAAATAATAAATTTGTTTTTTTCTAAGAAAAAGCTGAATAATTGAATCCAATAAGTTCTCAAATAGCATAATATTTATTTTCATATTTATTTTTTCCCTGTTTTCAATGCTGTCCAGGCAGTTAAGGAAAAATTTGATAGTAAGTGGAAATAACAGGTCTCAAAAGAAAAGCTTCTATTTTCAAGTCATATAGAACCTCTTTTACAAAGTGTTATCTTAGTGATATTTCTTTAATGTCAGCTTGAAAGAAATAAGAATATATTCTTAATACCTTTAACTCTATGTAAAGAATGCAATTCCAGTGGAATGGAAGCAGCACATTAAAATGTGTTCTGTATCACAACAGTACATTAAGATCTGCTTCAAGTATTCCTGCTTGAATTTCTTATTACTGAAGAAAAATATATATGATAGCAGTTGAGTTAGTTTATAAACTTCAATACAGTAACACTACCTCACTTAGAGTCCACCGGTTGTCAAGTGAGCAAGTATATACTCAAGGGAACATGGTGGGCACAGGCATAGGAAATTTTCACATCTTCCTCCGTTGGCTAGATAAAAATCCCAACATTGTGAAAAGGAAAAGGCAATAATTAATATAAAAAAAGAAAAATGAAAAGAGCATCTGTGAAAAGAAACCTCTTCTTTTCTTGATAATGTAAGCTTCATCAATGGAATGGTAACTGTGAATTTGTTAATACTACATCCACCAAAATCAGTGAAATTATTATAATAAAGAGCAGAATTAAGCCCAAGAACTTACAGTTTGAAAAGAAAAAAAAAACTTTTTAAAGAATAATGCCAGTAGTAGGTATGGTGTTTGCTGTTTTCACAAGTATGTTTGTCTCTTCTTTTGGATTCCACATTTGGAAAATTGATACAATTAATTGTTAGAGTGTATTACATCCTCACTACCATATCAAGTGTTTCCTCATATTAGTGAAAATCTTGGTTGTGTTTTCTCTTAGTTTACTAATCTAAACAAATTTGAAAACCTGGCCAGAGAGAGGGAATCAGACAGAAATTCCCCATTTCCAGGTAACTATATCTGGGGCCCTTATGGTGATATAAAGTGTAATTCTCCCTTACAGTTCTGGTCTTTCCAGCACCACAGGCTGGTAGCAGAAGCAGAGGCTATCCCCTTTATGTACAGTGAGTGGTATGTTTCTTTGTCGATATCCTGGTGATATAAGAAATTAACTGCTTTATCTTTGAGAAGTCTAGTATGCATTTATTACTTTGTATAGTCTAATATACGCATGAAGAGCTTCTATTGACCCAATATGCCCTGATGGCTCTGCCTGTGCTGTTGTGTTGTATCATGTCCACAAAATATATATCGCATGTGCCAAAAGGTATCAATTTACTTGACAGATTAACAGTTCTTAAATAATCATTATGGCACCACAATCTGAAATTTAAAGACCACTGAACTGATAAAAGTGGAATAAACTTTATTTCAGAGAATATGTTGCCACACAAAATCTGATATAAAGAATTTAAATAGCCTGTTCCTGTTCACCTGAGGATCTCAAACCAATTCAAATATTTTCTTTGAATGTCTTTTGTCTTTGGAAACAGGAATTAAGATTAAAAATAAATTATATAAACGATGAGATTTCTAAAATACATATTTCATCCTCAACTTGCATGACTGGTCAGACTAAAGCTCTGACCTTATTCTTCTGTAGGTGGGAGACATCTTGGTTTCAAAGACCGCATCTGAGGACCTGCAATAGTTACTGCTTTAATTAATAATATTTAATTAGAGCACATGAAGAAGACTCAGCCCAAAGCAGTATGATAAATTCAGAGAGGTCAATATAATAATTCCAAAAATAACAGGGTGTAATTCATGTAACTGTTGTTGTAAATGGGTCTGAGAGACCTGTGTGGTAGTGGTTCAGTGCTGTGAAAATGCAGCTGGATTCACAGAACTTCTTAATAATGCTATTGAAATTTATTGACATGAAAATGGGATGCCTGTAAGTGTGTTAGGTAAGCATTAACTTCTGACCTTCTCACCATCATTTTTCCTCACTTTGATTTCTTTGCTGACTACTTTTTTTCCCAGAACTTCCCACAGAGAAATTTAAATTTCAAGTGTCATTACTTCACTGAAACTAATTTGTCCTTATTATTCCTCATTACTTTTTATCTTGTAATTGCTCTTTAGAGCTTCATACAATCTGCATATTACATCCTTCTATGTGTGCTTTAGTGGTCTCTATAATTTTTTTATAAGCAGTATGATCAATATATACAAACAGTAAGCACCAACCTGATTTGCTATCTGCTGTAATTGGATTCTGCTTTTAATTACAGGTGGTAATGACATTTTAAGCACCTTATACAGGTGTTGGGGGGAGGGTTTATAAAATGTTTAGCAACATTAAGAAAGTTTAAGCTTCTGGAGCATTGCCAGATTTCAGAAATGCCTTTCAACTCCAAATAGCAGTTTTCATGTGAGGATAATTATAGCTATGGCCACCTGGACTGCTCCCACTGGACTTGGGCAGAGCAGAGGAGTAAGCCTGCCTGCAAGCTGTACTTCCCACATATTTTTTTTTTCTCTACATGTTTTGATTTAAAATTATTCCAAACACATTTTGGATTGTATTCTGGTCCCTAAACATACTGCATGGCCATTTTTTGTGTGTGTGCTGGTCAAAACTATTATTATGTGTTGGTAAGTGTAGCTGAGATTGGGTAACCTTGGAAAAAACACTTGAATTATGTTGATGGCCTTTTTGATCTTGGGGAAGTTTTAATTTGTATCTATAATACCAGCCTGAAAAAATTAGATGGAGATTGTTTTAGAGTTAATGGGAAAATATATATCCAGTCAAAGGAGTTGCCTTCTCCTTTATTACTCATGTAACTTCTCCTGGAAAAAAAACTTTTTCCTAACAACGGCATTTAAGAGATAGAATTTCCAATGTCAAGATACATTCTTCTGTTTTTTCTGTCCTTTTTAAAAGAAAATGAAAGAGGCAGCAGTTTTATATGTCATGCAGAAACATAATTCAGTTGTTAATTTCTCTTCCTTTCCTTTCCTTCCTACAGAACCTCTACTTACTAGTACAAAAGACCAAAGGATTATTCCACCTGTGCTTGCACAGTACTTATTGCCTGCATGCTGCCAGCAGGTCAGGGTGCCTGAGCTGCTGTTAGGGAGCTTAAGCTGTTCTGTTTGGAGCATAGCTTTATTTCTGAGATTGATCTTGATTCTTCATCTCTAATGACCTTTCTGGTGTGAAATCCTGGCTTTAGTGATGCCAACAGGACTTCAGTTCTGAGGACTTCCAGGCTTTTGAAATGCCATTTAAGGAGCACATATTTATTGTGTTATACTGTAGCACTTTACCCTGCAAATAGCTGTGAGATGACATGCATACCTTGGGGGCTCAACATAAATGACTCTATGATTTTATGCTATGTAGAGCATTCTGCCTATGAAATGTAAAAAGAAGCAAATATCTTTAAAAATGTGAATGAAAGTAATAAAATCAACAAAAGCTAAAGGTGAAGCTCACACTAATACTTTTCTTGCTTGTCTGTATCAAATTAACTAGCTGACCTTTTCTTAGTATTATAATGTCAGAGTGATTGGCATACCACAGCTAAGATTTAAATTCTCATTGTAGGGGATCTGACCTCTGGCTGGACATATAGATCTGCTTTACATTGCAATTACAAGATGAGGTACTTTTATAGATACACAGCTCTGTAGTTTTGCATGTATAGAAAGAATATTTTAATCACTTATAAATGAATTAATGAATAGTCTGTAATACATGGAGGTCATGCAGCTCATCACATTGATTCTCTCTAGACTGTAGCAGTACTTTTCACTCTTCATATTTAATGTGAAAATCAACTTGTGTGAAGTCATAGAATCATAGAATCATAGAATAGTTAGGGTTGGAAAGGACCTTAAGATCATCTAGTTCCAATCCCCCTGCCAGGGGAAGGGACAC
>JASSUY010038450.1:0-12396 GCA_032466535.1 Forpus xanthops | reverse complement strand
GGTTTGAAATGGTGCCACCTTCATTGCTCTCGCTCCTTCCTTCTTTCCTCAAAGTCCATTTGAATCCATTTTCAGCCGCCCCAACCTCAGTTCTAGGAGGGCTGAACCGAGCATGCACATTTGGACTCTGCACTCACAGATGAAGAGTTAGGAGCTAAAGAAGGTGCTTGGTCAATGCATCTTCCTAGAAGCTTTGACATGGTGACATCTTCATTGCTCTCGCTCCTTCCTTCTTTCCTCAAAGTCAAGTTGAATAAAATTTTCAGTCTCCCAGAGCACAGCTCTGGGAGGTGTGAACCGAGCATTTAGGCTTGGACTCTGATCTCGTAGATGACGACTTAGGAGCTAAACAAGCTGCTTGCTCAATGCAGCTCCCTAGAAGCTTTGAAATGGTGAAACCTTCATTGTTCTCACTCCTTCCTTCTTTCCTCAAAGTCCGTTTTAATACATTTTCACCATTCCGGAGCTCAGCTCTCACAGGGCCGAACCGAGCATGTACGCTTGGCCACTGCTCTCACAGATGAAGTTAGGAGCTAAACAAGATCCTTCCTCAATGCAGCTCCCTAGAAGACTTGAAATGGTGCCACCTTCATTGATCTCGCTCCTTCCTTCTTTCCTCAAACTCCCTGTGAATCCATTTTCATGTTCCCGGACCACAGCTCTGCGAGGCCTGAACTGAGCATGTACGCTTGGACTCTGCTCTCGCAGATGAAGATTTTGGAGCTAAACAGGCTGCTTGCTCAATGCAGATGCATAGAAGCTTTGGAATGGTGCCACCTTCATTGCTCTCACTCATTCCTTCTTTTCTCAAAGCCCATTTGAATCTATTTACACACTCCCGGAGCTCTGTTCTCGGAGGGCCGAACAGAGTATGTACTCTAGGACTCTGCTCTCACAGATGAAGAGTTAGGAGCTAAACAAGCTGCTTGCTCAATGCAGCTCTCTAGAAGCTTTCAAATGGTGCCACCTTCATTGCCCTCGCTCCTTCCCTCATTTGTCAAGGTATTTTGGAAACCATTTTCAGCGTCCCGGAGTTCTGCTCTAGGAGGGCCGAACTGAGCATGTACGCTTGGACTCTGATCTCGTAGATGACGAGTTAGCAGATAAACAAGCTGCTTGCTCAATGCAGCTCCATAGAAGCTTTGAAATGGTGCCACCTACATTGCTCTCGCTCCTTCCTTCTTTCCTCAAAGTCCATTTGAATCCATTTTCAGCCTTTCAGAGCTCTGCTCTAGGATGGCCATACCTTGCTTGTACGCTTGGACTCTGCTCTCGATGGTAGAGAAGTACTAGTTGAACATGACACTCGCGCAATGGAGCTCAATAGAACCTTTGAAATGGCGCCACCTTCATTGCTCTCGCTACTTCCTGCTTTCCTCAAATTCCATTTGAATCCATTTTCAGCCTGCCGGAGCACAGATCTTCGAGGACTGAACCGAGCATGTACGCTTGGCCTCTGCTCTCACACATGAAGTGTTAGGAGCTAAACAAGCTGCTAGCTCAATGCAGCTCCCTAGAAGCTTTGAAATGGTGCCTCCTTCATTGGTCTCGCTCCTTCCTTCTTTCCTCAAAGTCCATTGGAATCCATTTTCAGCCTCCCGGAGCTCTGCTCTCGGATTGCCAAACCTAGCATATACGCGTGTTCTCTGCACTCACGAATGAAGAGTTAGGAGCTACACAATCTGCATGCTCAATGCAGCTCACTAGTAGCTTTGAAGTGGCGCCACCTTCATTGCTCTCGCTCCTTCCTTCTTTCCTCAAAGTCTATTTGAATAAATTTTCAGCCTCCCGGAGCTCAGCTCTGGGAGAGCACAAACGAGTATGTACGCTTGGAATCTGCTCTCGCTGATAGAGAGTTTGGAGTTAAACATGCTGCTTGCGCAATGGAGCTCCCTAAAAGCTTAGAAATGGTGCCATCTTCATTGCTCTTGCTCCTTAGTTCTTTCCTCAAAGTCCATTTGAATCTATTTTCAGCCTCAAGGAGCACAGATCTTCGAGGCCTGAACCTAGCATGTACACTTGAACTCTGCTCTCACAGATGAAGAGTTAGGGGCTAAACAAGCTGCTTGCTCAATGCATCTCCCTAGAAGCTTTGAAATGGTGCCACCTTCATTGCTCTCGCTCCTTCCTTCTTTCCTCAAAGTCCATTTGAATCCATTTTCAGCCTTTCAGAGCTCTGCTCTAGGATGGCCATACCTTGCTTGTACGCTTGGACTCTGGTCTCACAGATGAAGAGTTAGGAGCTAAACAATCTGCTTTCTCAATGCAGCTCCCTAGAAGCTTTGAAAAGGTGCCACCTTCATTGCTCTTGCTCCTTCCTTCTTTCCTCAAAGTCCATTTCAATCCTTTTTCAGCCTCCCGGAGCACAGGTATTCGAGGCCTGAACTGAGCATGTACGCTTGGACTCTGCTCTAACAGATGAAGTTTAAGGAGCTAAACAAGCTGCTTGCTCAGTGCAACTCCCTAGAAGATTTGAAATGGTCAAACCTTCATTGGTCTCGCTCCTTCCTTCTTTCCTCAAAGTCCATTTGAGTCCATTTTCAGCCTCCTGGAGCACAGATCTACGTCGCTCTATGGTCTCTATGGATCTCTGTGGTCTCTATGGTCACTATTTTCTATGGTCTCTAAGGGCTCTCAATGGTCTCTATGGCTCCCTATGTTCTCTATGGTCTCTATGGTCTATATGGTCTATATGGTCTCGTTGGCTCTCTACGGTCTCTACGGTCTCTAATCTCTATGAGCTCTCTATGGTTTCTATTGCTCTCTATGCTCCCTATGGTATGTATGGTCTCTATTTTTCTCTATGGCTCTCCATTTTCTCTAAGGTCTCTTTGGCTCTCTATGGTCTCTATGGTCTCTACTGTCTCTCTGGTCCCTATGATCTCAATGGCTCTCAATGGTCTCCATGGTCTCTATGGTCTCTGGTCTCTATGGTCTCTGTGGCTCTATATGGTCTCTATGGACTCCATGATGTCTATGGACTCTATGGTTCTCTATGGTCTCTATGGTATCTATGGTCTCCATGGTCTCTAAGGTCTCTATGGGTCTCTATGGCTCTCTATGTTCTCTATGCTTTCTATGGTCTCTATGGCTCTCTATTGTCTCTATGGCTCCGGATGGTCTCAATGTCTCTGTATGGTCTCGAGGATCTCTTTGGTCTCTATGTTATTTATTGTCACAATGGTTTCTATGGCTGTCTATGGTCTCTATGGTCTATATGGCTCTCTATGGTCTCTTTGATCTCTACGGCTCTCTATAGTCTATATGGTATCTATGATCTCTATTGCCTCTATGGCTCTCTATGGTCACTATGGCTCTCTATGGTCGCTGTGGCTCTCTATGGTCTCTATGGTCTTTACGATATCTATGGCCCTCAATGGCTCTCTATGGCTCTCTGTGGCTCTCTGTGGCTCTCTACTTTCTCTATGGCTCTCTATGGCTCTCTATGGTCTCTATGCCTGTCTATTGCCTCTATGGACTCTATGGTCCCAATGGGCACTATGGCTCTCTATGCTCTCTATGGGTTTCTATTTTCTCTATGGCTATCTATGGTTCTCTATCTTCTCTATTTTCTCTATGGTTTATATGTTCTCTATGGACTCTCTATGGCTCTTTATGGTCTCTATGCTCTCTATGGTCTCTATGGCTCTCTATGGTGTCTATGGTCTCTATGGTCTCTGGTCCCTATGTTCTCTACGGCACAATACGGTATCTATTGAACTCTATGATCTCTATGGTCTCTAAGCCTCTATGGCTCTCTATGATTTCTCTATTGCTCTCTATGTCTCTCTATGGCTCTCTAAGGTCTCTATGGTCTCTATCGTCTCTATAGTCTCTATGGACTCTATGGTCTCTGGTCTCTATGGTCTCTATGACACTCAACGGTATCTATGGCTCTCTATGTTCTCTATGTATTCTATGTTATCTATGGTCTCAATGGTCTCTATGGCTCTCTATGGCTCTCTATGGCTCTCTGTGGTATCTATGGTTCTCTATGCTCTATATTGTCTCTATGAACTCTATGGTCTCTATGGCTCTCTATGGTCTCTATGGTCTCTATGATCTCTATGGTCTCTACGGTCTGTATGGCTCACTATGCTCTCAA
Source organism: Forpus xanthops (assembly GCA_032466535.1). Lineage (NCBI taxonomy): Eukaryota > Metazoa > Chordata > Aves > Psittaciformes > Psittacidae > Forpus > Forpus xanthops. The sequence continues at coordinate 8,291 of JASSUY010038450.1, read as the reverse complement.
TAGTCTCCATGGTCTCTATGGTTCTCCATGGTCTCTATGGCTCCCTATGGTCTCTATGGCTCTCTATGGTCTCTATGGCTCGCTATATCTCTCTATGTTCTATATGGTCTCTATGGCTCACTGTGCTCTCTATGGTCTCTATGGCCTCTATGTCTCTGTATGGTCTCTATGGTCTCTATGGTCTCAGCGGCTCGCTATGATGGTCTCTATTGTCTGTGATCTCTATGGCTCTCTACTGTCTGTTTGGCTCTGTATGTACTCTATGGTCTCTTTGGCTCTCTATGTTCGCTATAGTCTCTATGACTCTCTATGGCTCTCTATGGCTCCGTAAGTTTTCTATGGTCTCTACGGCTCACTATATTTGTCTATGGTCTCTATGGTCTCTATGGTTTCTATGGGTTCTCTATGACTCTCTGTGGTCTCTATTGGCTCTCTATGGTCTTTATGGCTTTCTATGAATCTCTATGGCGTCTATGGCTCTCTATGGTCTCTATGGTCTCTATGGTATCTATGGCTCTCTATGGCCTCTATGATCTGTATGGTCTCTATGGTCTGTATGGCTCTCAATGGTCTCTATGGCTCTCTATGGCTCTCTAAGTTCTCTATGGCTCTCTATTGTCTATGTGGTCTCTGGTCTCTATGGGCTCTCTATGGTCTCTATAGCTCACATTGGGTCTCATTGGTCCCTATGGTCTCTATGTGGTCTCTATGGCTCTCTATGGTCTCTGTATGGTCTCTTCAGCTGTGTATGGTCTCTATGGCTCTGCATGGTCTCTATGGTTTCTATGGCTCTCTATGGTCTCTATGGTCTCTATGCTCTTTATGGCTCACTATGGTTCGCTATGATCTCTGTGGTCTCTATGGTCTGTATTGGCTCACTATGGTCTATAAGGCTCTCTATGGCTCTTTATGGTCTCTATGGCTCTCTATGGTCTCTATGGTGTCTATGGTCTCTATGGCTCTCTGTGGTCTCTATGGACTCTATGGTCTCTATGGCTCTCTATGGTCTCTGTGGTCTCTATGGTCTCTATGGCTCTCTATGGTCTCTATGGTCTCTCTGGTCTCTATGGCTCTCTATGGTCTCTATGGACTCTTTGGTCTCTATGGCTCTCTATGGCCTCTATGGTCTCTCTGGTCTCTATGGTCTCTCTGGTCTCTATGGTCTCTACAGCTCTCTATGGCTCTCTACAGTCTTTATGGTCTCTATTGTCTCTATGGTCGCTATGGTCTCTATGGATCTCTATGGCTGTCTATGGCCTCTATGGGCTAACTATAGTCTCTCTGTTCTCTATGGCTCTCTATGGTCTCTATGGCTCTCAATATTCTCTATGTTCTCTATGGTCTCTATGGCTCTCTATGGCTCTCTATGGCTTTCTATGGCCTCTATGGATCGCTATGGCTCTCTATGGTCTCTATTGCTCTCTATGGCTCTCTGTGGTCTCTCTGGCTCTCTATGGTCTCTATGGACTGTATGGTATCAATGGTCTCTATGGTCTCTATGGCTCTCTATGGTTCTCTATGGTTTCTATAGTCTCCATGGGCTCTCCATGGGCTCTATGGGCTCTCCATATTCTCTATGGCTCTTTATGCTCTCTATGGTTTCTATGGCTCACTATGGTCTCTATGGTCTATATGGTCTCTATGGCCTCTATGGGCTCTCTATCTCTCTCTATGTTCTCCATGGTCTGAATGGCTCTCTATGCTCTCTATGGCTCTCTATGGTCTCTATGTGTCTGTATGGTCTCTATGTCTCTGTATGTCTCTCTATGGTCTCGATGGCTCTCTATAGTCTCTATGGTCTCTACGGTCTCTATGGTCTCTATTCCTCTCTATGGCTCTCTATGGTCTCTATGGGCTCCCTATGGTCTCTATCGTCTCTATGGTTTCTATTCCTCTCTATGGTCTCTAAGGCTCTCTATGGCTCTCTATGGTCTCTATGATCTCTATGGTCTTTGGTCTCTATGGTCTCAATGTCTCTGTATGGTCTAGATGGCTCTCTATGTTCTCTATGGTCTCTATGGTCTCTATGGCCTCTATGGTCTCTATGGCTCTCTATGGTCTCTATGCTCGCTATGCTCTCTATTGCGTTCTATGGTCTCTATGGCTCTCTAAGTTCTCTATGGCTCTCTATAGCTCTCTATGATCTCTATGGTCTCTATTGTCTTTAAGGTCCCTATTTTCTCTATGGCTCTCTATGGTCTCCATGGTCTCTATGGTCTCTATGGACTCTATGGCTCTCTAAGTTTCTCTATGTCTCTCTATGTTCTCTAAGGCTCTTTAATTCTCTCTAGGGTCTCTATGGGCTCTCTATGTTCTCTATGGCTCTCTATGGTCTGTATGGTCTCTATGGGCTCTCTATGGCCCTCTATGGGCTCTCTATGGTCTCTATGTCTCTCTATGGCTCTCTATGGTCTCAATGGCTCTCTATGGTCTCTATGAGCTCTCTATGGTCTCTAAGGCTCTCTATGGTCTCTATGGTCTCTATGAGCTCTCTATGGTCTCTAAGGGCACTCTATGGCCTCTTTGTCTCTCTATGGCTCTCTATGGTCTCAATGGCTCTCTATGGTCTATATGGTCTCTATGGTGTCTATGTCTCCCTATGGTCTCTATGGTCTCTATGGTCTCTGTGGGTCTCTGTGGTCTCTATGGGCTCTCTATGGTCTCCGTGGCTCTCTATGTTGTCTATGTTCTCTATTTCTCTCAATGGTCTCTATGGTCTCTATGGTCTCTATAGTCTCTATGGTCTCTATGGTGATATGGCTCTCTATGGTCTCTATGGATCTCTATGTTCTCTATGGCTCTTTATGATCTCTATGGTCTCTATGGCTCTCTAAGATCTCTATGGCCTTTATGGATCTCTATGGTCTCTATGGCTCTCCAAGTCTCTCTATGTCTCTCTATGTTCTCTATGTCTCTTTAAGGCTCTCTATGGTGTCTATGGTCTCTGCGGTCTTTATGGGTCTCTATGCTCTCTATGGTCTCTATGGGCTCTCTATGGTCTCTATATGCTCTCTATGGTCTCTATGGGCTCTCTATGGTCTCTATGGCTCTCTAGGGCTCTCTACGGTCTCAATGGCTCTCTATGGTCTCTGTGGTCTCTACAGTATCTATGGCTGTCTATGGTATCTATGGCTGTGTATGTTCTCTATGGCTCTGTATGCTCTCTATGGCTCTCTATGCCTCTCTAAGGTCTTTATGGCTTTCTATGGTTCTCTATGGTCACTGTGGTCTCTATGGTCTCTATGATCTCTTTGGTCTCTATTGTCGCTATGGTCTCTATGGCCCTCTCTGTGGTCTCTATGTTCTCTATGGTCTCTATGGTCTCTGTAGTTCTCTATTGCTCTCAATGCTCTCTATGGTCTCTGTGGCTCTCTATGGCTCTCTATGATCTCTATGGCCTTCTCTGTGGTCTCTATGGTCTCTATGGTCTCTATGGTCTCTATGGTCTCTCTGGGCTCTCTATGGGTCTGTATGGTCTCTATGGGTTCTCTATGGTCGCTATGGCTCTCTATGGCTCTCTATGGTCTCTCTAATCTCTATGGTCTCTATGGTCTCTATGGTCTCTGTTGTCTCTTGTCTCTATGGTGTCTATGGCTCACTATGCTATCTATGGCCCTGTATGGTCTCTATGATCTCTATGGTCTCTATGGTCTCTATGGCTCTCTATGGTCTCTGTTTGTTCTCTGTGGTTTCTATGACTCTCTATGGCTCTCTATGGTCTCTCGAGTCTCTATGGTCTCTATGGTCTCTATGGTCTCTGGTCTCTATGGTGTCTATGGCTCTCTATGCTAGCTATGTCCCTGTATGGTCTCTATGATCTCTATGGTCTCTATGGTCTCTAGGGCTCTCTATGGTCTCTATGGCTCTCTATGTCTCTCTAAGGTCTCTATGATCTCTATGGGCTCTCTCTGGCTCTCTATGGTCTCTATGGGTTCTCTATGGTTTCTCTGGCTCTCTATGGCTCTCTATGGTCTCTATGGTCTCTAAGGGCTCTCTATGGCTCTCTATGGTTTCTATGGTCTCTATTGTCTCTGGTCTCTATGGTGTCTATGGCTCTCTATGCTATCTATGGCCCTGTATGGTCTCTATGATCTCTATGGTCTCTATGGTCTCTGTGGCTCTCTATGATCTCTATGGGCTCACTCTGGCTCTCTATTTTCTCTATAGGTTCTCTAAGGTTTCTATGGCTCTCTATGGCTCTCTATGGTGTCTACGGCACTCTATGGTCGCTACAGTCTCTACGGTCTCTATGGCTCTCTATGGTCTCTATGTCTCTCTCTGCTCCCTATGGTCTCTATGGTCTCTATGGTCTCTATGAGCTCTCTATGGTCTCTATGGGCACTCTATGGTCTCTTTGTCTCTCTATGGCTCTCTATGGTCTCAATGGCTCTCTATGGTCTATATGGTCTCTATGGTGTCTATGTCTCCCTATGGTCTCTATAGTTCTCTATGGCTCTGTATGTGTCTCTGTGCTCTCTATGGTCCCAATGGTATCTAAGGTCTCTATGTCTCCTATGGTCTCTATGTCTCCCTATGGTCTCTACGGTCTCTATGGTCTCTATGGCTCTCTATGGTCTCTATGTCTCTCTCTGCTCCCTATGGTCTCTATGGTTTCTATGGGCTCTTTGGGCTCTCTATGGCTCTCTATAATCTCTTTGTGCTCTCTATGGTCTCTATGGCTCTCTATGGCTTTCTATGAGCAAGCTGCACAACGATGATGGGGTTAGGGTTAGTTTTAGGGTTAATGTTAGAGTTAGGGTTATTGTTAGGGTATAGTGTTAGATTTAGTTTTAGGTTTAGGGTAAGGGTTAGGTATAGGGTTAGCGTTAGTGTTAGCGGTTAGGGTTTGGGTGAGGTTTTGCTTTAGGTTTAAATTTATTGTTAGGTTTTATGGCTAGTTTTAAGTGTTAGCAGTAAGTCTTAGTGTTAGGTTTAGGGTTCGGTTTATCTCAGTATGCTGCTTGGTTGATATGGTGGCCTGCAAGCTACACAGTGGTGCCACCTGCATTGCCCTCGTTCCTTCTTTCTTTCCTCCAAGTCCATTAGAATCCATTTTCAGCTGCCTGGAGCCGGCACAACCGAGCATGAAAGTTTGGACTCTGCTCCCACAGATGAAGACCCAGGGGCTCGAGATGCTGCTTGGTCGGAGTGGTGGCCTGGAAACTACAAAACGGAGCCACCTGCATTGCCCTCGCTCCTTCTTTCTTTCTTCCAAGTCCATTAAAATCCATTTTCAGCTGCCCGGATTCGACCGAGCCGAGCACGAACGTTTGGACTCTGCTCTTGCAGATGATGAGCCGGGAGCTCGACAGGCTGCTTGGTCGATGTGGTGGCCTGCAAGCTACAGAACATTGCCACCTGCGTTGCCCTCGGTCCTTATTTTTTTCCTCCAATTCCCTTAGAATCCATTTTCATCTGACTGGTGCCGGCCGAGCCGAGCACGAACGTTTGGACTCTGCTCCCACAGATGAAGAGGCAGGAGCTCGAGATGCTGCTTGGTCGATGTTGTGGCCTGCAAGATATACAACGGTGCCACCTGCATTTCCCTCGCTCCTTCTTTCTTTCTTCCAAGTCCATTAGAATCCATTTTCAGCTGCCTGGAGCCTGCCAAGCCGAGCACGAACGTTTGGACTCTGCTCCCACAGATGAAGAGCCAGGAGATCGAGATGCTGCTTGGTCGATGTCGTGGCCTGCAAGCTACAGAACGGTGCCACCTGCATTGCCCTCGCTCCTTCTTTCTTTCCTCCAAGTCCATTAGAATCCAATCTCAGCAGCCCAGAATTGGCAGAGATAAGCCCGAACGTTTGGACTCTGCTCATATGGATGAGGAGCCGGGAGCACGAGATGCTGCTTGCTCGATGTGGTGGTGGCCTGCACCTTCGCAACTGTCCTACCTGCGTTTCCCTCACTCCTTCTTTCTTTCCCCTAAGTCCATTAGAATTTTTCTCAGCTGCCCGGAATCGGCCAAGCCGAACACGGCCGTTTAGTCTCTGCTCCCACAGATGAAGAGACAGGAGTTTGAGGTGCTGCTTGGTCGATGTAGTGGACTGCAAGCTGCACAGCGATAACGGGGTTAGGGTTAGGGTTAGGGTTATTGTTAGGTTTAAGGTTAAGGTTAGGGTTATTTTTAGGGTATATTGTTAGAGTTAGGTTTAGGGTTAGGGTTAGGGTTATGGTTCGCACTAGGGTTAGGGTTAGTGATGTAGGGTTAATGAATTGTGCTTAGGGTTAGGATTAGTGCTAGGATTAGTGTTAGGGTTAGTGTTTAGCGTTAGGGTTAGGGAGGTAGGTTTAGTGATTTCTGGTTAGGGTTAGTTTTAGTATTTGTGTTAAGTGTTAGGGTTAGGGTTAGGGTTAGGGTTAGGGTTAGGATTATGTTCAAGTGTTAGGGTTAATTTAAGAGTTAGGGTTAGGGTTAGGGATTGGGTTAAATTTAGGTTTTAGGGATAGGTTTAGGGATAGGGATAGGGATAGGGTTAAGGTTAGGGTTTAGGTTTAGGGTGGCGGGGTTAGGGTTAGAGTTTACTGTTGTGTAAGGTGTTAGGATTACAGTTTGTGGTAAGGGTTAGTGTTTAGTATTTTGGCTTACCATTAGGGTTAGGGTTATTTTTAGGGCATAGTATTCGAGTTATGTTTAGGATTAGGGTTAGGGTTACGGTTAGGCTTAGTGAGGTAGGGTTAGTGAGTTGTGGCTAGGGTTAGGTTTATGGTTATGATTATGGTTAGGGGGTAGTGTTATTGTTCACTATTAGTGTTAGGCTTAGTGAAGTAGGGTTAGTGTGTTGTGATTAGGGATGGGGTTAGTGTTAGTGAGGTAGGGTTAGTGAGTTGTGGTTAGGGTTAGGGTTAGGGTTATGGTTAGGGTTAGTGTTAGGGTTAGGGTTAGGATTAGGGTTAGCGTTAGGTTACGGTTAGGGTTAGGGTAGGATTAGGGTTAGGGTTAGGGTTTGTTTGAGCTTTATCTTTAGGTGTAATTTTAGGGTTAGGTTTTATGGATGGGGTTAAGAGTTAGGGGTAAGTCTTAGGATTAGTGTTAGGTTGAGGTTTGGGTTCAGCTCGATGTGCTGCTTGGTTGTGGTCCCGTGCAAGGTATACAACGGTGCCACTTGCTTTGCCCTCGCTCCTTCTTTCTTTCATCCAAGTGCATTATAATCCATTTCCAGCTGCCTGTAGCAGGCCGAGAAGAGCACAAACGTTTGGACTCTGCTCCCACAGATGAAGAGCCAGGAGCTCAAGACGCTGCTTGCTCAATGTGGTGGCTCTCAAGCTGCACAACGGAGCCACCTGCATTGCCCTCGCTCCTTCTTTCATTCATCCAAGTGTGTTATAATCTATTTCCAGCTGCCTGAAGCATGCCGAGACTAGTACGAAAGTTTGGACTCTGCTCCTACAGATGAAGAGCCAGGAGCTCGATATGCTGCTTGGTCGATGTGGTGCCCTGCAAGCTACAGAACTGTGCCACCTGCATTGCCCTCGCTCCTTCTTTCTTTCCTTCAAGTCCATTAGAATCCAATCTCAGCAGCCCGGAATTGGCAGAACCGAGCAAGAATGTTTGGACTCTGCTCATACGGATGAGGAGCCGGGGACATGAGATGCTGCTTGCTCGATGTGGTGGTGGCCTGCAAGCTACACAACTGTGCTACCTGCGTTTCCCTCGCTCCTTCTTTCATTCCTCCAAGTCCATTACAATGTTTGTCAGCTGCCCGGAATCGGTCAAGCCAAACACGGACGTTTGGACTCTGCTCCCACATATGAAGAGCCAGGAGTTCGAGGTGTTGCTTCGTCGATGTGGTGGACTGCAAGCTGCACAACAATGACGGGGTTAGGGTTAGGGGTAGGCTTAGGGTTAGGGTTAAGGTTAGGGTTAGGGTTATTGTTAGGGTATATTGTTAAAGTTAAAGTTAGGGTTAGGGTTAGTGTAATTAGAGTTAGTGAATTGTGGTTAGGGTTAGGATTAGTGTTAGGGTTAGTGTTAGGGTTAGTGGTTAGGGTAAGGGTTTAGGGTTAGGGTTAGTGTTAGGTTATGTGTTAGGGTTAGGTTTAAAGTTATGGTTAGGGTTAGGTTGGGGTGTCATGGATCCAGCAGCAGCAGTTATTTTTTTTTCTTTAAGCAGTAGCTGGTGAACACTGTGTTTCGGATTGTTGGCTTGGGAACAGTGCTGATAACACCAGTGTTTATAGTTATGGCTTAGAATGTTTATGCTGGCCAAGGACTTTCTGAGTTTCATGCTCTGCCAGGGAGGAGGGGAGCCTGGAAGAAGCCGGGCAGAAGGGGAGACAGGACACCTGAC
>JASSUY010038449.1:61079-106353 GCA_032466535.1 Forpus xanthops | reverse complement strand
TATATATATGAAAATCACATCAACAGTACCAAATCTCCCCAAAACCATGCAAAACAGGGTGAAAAAAATGTCGTCTTTCTCTGGCTAGCAGCTATCATATAATTTTGGCAGCACTATTCAGAGGCTGCAGTGTGGGGATTACCTCTTCCCCAAAATGTGATTTACCCAGCTTTGACCCAGACTGTAACAAGTTGCTATTCACTACTAAATTTGCTTGCATGCAGCTAAAGCCTGATAATCTTAGGTCTCAACTAAGCCAAATCTCTTTAACTTGCTTTACTCTGCTAGGCCATATTAGGGAAAAAAAAAAAAAAAAAGCCCCTCCAAAAATAACAAAACACCAACCCTCCCCCCCCAAAAAAAAAAACATCAAAAAAGACCCAACAAACCCACAGCAAAACACACAACAAACAACTCAGACTAAAATCAACAAGCCAGTTAATTACACCATACTGTTTGAGCAGAAATGGTTGGGTTAGTGACAATGCTGAAGAAATGGCTGTTAATGTTTTGAAAGATGATGATGCTTCTGGATCCCTACTGAATCAATACCTGAGCATGGAGTTCATGCTGAAAAGGAGAAAAATAGGCTGTTATTTGTCCTAATTCACATTCCAAAGTAAATTTCATATTCTGGAGAATCTAGTTTCAGAGGTAATTGTATCTACATTTCCAAGTTCATATTATTGCACCATTTGAATGTATGCTATACATGCTAAGTGCTGGTGATATGTAAGGTGTTCATGTTAGTAACATCACACTGCTAAACAGTTGCTATCTTCCCTCCCAGAGAAGAGTCTGTTGACAAGGGAAAGCCTTGATACTGCATCTGAATATCATTCCTATCTACACATACGTACGTGTATATATACACATACATATACAGCTTTCAGTAACATTTCCAACAGATTAATTATAATATATAATTAATTATAATATATGTTTTATAAGCATATTTATATTACTTCTTATGTACAAATACATTTCCTTAAACTCATATTTGCAATTCTCTAAATAAAAATGAAGCCTGAGACTGCAGATTTATTATATATTTAGAAATATTTTTAGATGTGACTGCATTTTTCCCATCTTACTTTTTCACCTTGTGGCTGCCCTCTTCAAACTGTGCTGAACAAACCATTCCACAAAAGCTAAACCATCTTTTTCAAAACAGAAATGTCTTCTAAAATGTACAAAAAAAAACCCCAAAAAATAACAAAAAAACAAAAAAAAAACCCACAAAAACAAAACAAAAAAAACCCAACAACAGAACAGAACAAAACAAAACAACAAGCAGGAAGAGAATTGCACCTTTCTTTTAGGCATGGCTCTATTTTCCACCATTTTGGGTCTACTTCCATTTCTTACTGAGCTCCAGGACGACATTCAGGTCTTTCATTTTAAATGTGGGAAGGAAATAGTTCATAATCCAGCAGCTGGTTTTTAGCTTCTTGTCTGTGCTCTGACCTCACTTTCTTGCCTCTATTATGTGACACAATAATTTTGTTTAACAGAGTGAGAAAGCGCCACAATTAATTATTTTGCTCTTCAGTCCCATGCTTTTTAAGTTTGTCCTTTAATAACAAAACCTGTGATCAGACAGCCATGTGAATGCTAACTTCATTCCTCAGCTAAATTACCATGCTTTATCTGGCTCGGATTTCCAAGGGAGCCTAAGAGGGTTAGGTGACTGAGTCTCACAGAGATTCAGAAGGCAGCTGCAAAAAAAAAAAAAGAACCACATTTTAAACCTCAGATGATGTGGAAATCTTTTGCTCTCAGGAAAACAAAATGACAAATCCAAGGTCCCCAGAAGGATAAGTCTGATTTATGTTTTTGACTAAAGTCATGGACTGACGGGGGCCCTATTCAAAGTGTTATTTTGAATATAGACAGCCCAGGACTGTGAAAAGCTAATAAAAGGAATAGATAGGACACAAGGGCTGAAGAAAAGGTTCATACTTGTTTTTTTATACCATTACTTTAAAAGAAATGAAAGCCTGTTTCTTTTTTCTTCCCCTCTAGTAATGACTCTCCTTCAAATAGCTGGTGGAGGCTTTTAGAAAGGTTCCATCAGCGAAAGAGAAGCTACATGGTAACCATTGGAGGCATAAGTTTCCTCCACCCCTCCCTCTGTCTCTCTGTCTGGTAGACATCCTTATGAAGAGATCAGAGGCATCACTTGTGGCAGTCAACACTTTTGAAAAACTTGATTCAGAGAAATAAATATCAATTGATTGAAGACAGGTGATCAGATGTTCACAGTGTGCACATGTGTTTGTGGTTTGCTTTTATTTTTTAAGATGCATTGGCCTCAGCTCTAAGGGTAGAAAGTACATAAGGAATTTTAATTGCCACTCCTCCTCAAAAAATCACATTCTTGAGCAAACCTGGCTTACTGGAGAGATTAATTTAATGTATAGACATAAAAACAAAACATGGGTTTCCAAAGTTCGTCTTTGGAATATGCTTGGCAAGCATATTCCACCATTTTCATTCTTTCCAGGTCAGCATCCCACTGCTACCCCAGAAATCCCAACACAGCTGAGGAAAACAGAAGCTTAAAAAACAGGCATAAGGCCAAAGAGTGATATTTAGCCATCAGCCTGTAAAGGAGGCAATGCGCAGCCATCCTGTCTTGTGGGAGCCCTGGACAGGGCTTACAGTTTAGGCAAGACATGTACTCTTTTTTCACAGACATGGAGGGAGCTGCTGGGAATGAGAGGCAGAGGTGCTGGTTCCTCCCTGTTTTCCTTGGCACAGTTCTGGTTCCTAGGAGAGTGGAGGACTGGGATTGATGTGGCTTCAGGAGGCTGTGAGGCAGCTACAAGCAGGGCTGGAAAGGGAGGTACTGCACTTCTGATCCTGGCACTTGGGAAAACACCTTGCTTGATGCAGAAGCTCTTAAAGCGGCTTTCTCCTGTTGCATATTCTGACATCCATACTTCCTCCAGTAATGGGAAGTCTCACCTATATACCTGTATGGTCTATTTTCACCGTGGTCTGAATTAATAACATTCTTCTTTCATCATGAGCTTGCTCTAAAAAGGAGAAAAAAAAAAAAAAAAGGACACTGGCATACCTCCTAATACTGTACAATTTAAGATTATTGCCAGCAAGCAGCAGCCAAGGCCTGTGGACCCTGTGAAAGTGTAAAGAAATCCTGCTCAGAAAGAAATTGCCTTGGTTTTGCTTTTTAGAAATCTCTTAAACAGTTAAGCGGGTAAAAGAGGAGTTTTACCAACCCTGGCTTCTAACTGAGTAGCAGCAGCTAACTTCTGCCTGTCTCCTTCTGAAGCAGTGACAGCTATGTGTGAGATAAAGAGTGGTCTATAAAAGCTTTCAGTGTGCTTTGGAGAAATGTGATCATCTCAGACTGAGAATATGTTGTCAGCACTGAATGTTCACGGGGTCTCAGCTCCATGACTATGCATGGTGTTAAAAGGACGGAGGGAAGGAGACAGAGAAAGGCCATTCAGTGTCGGGCAGAGAATAGCTTCACAGAACCCTGTGATCAGCTCCAAGGAGCTGATCTGTCCATCCAGCTTTACCTGCAGTCAAATACCTGGTATGCACCATGAAGGAGTCAGTGCCCCTGCATATAATGGCAAGGCTTCGTGTGTGATGTGCAGGTGTTTCGGTTTAAAGTTGCTTCCAGTCTGCAGTCAGGATCTTTTTTGAAGAGATTATGAGCAGTTGTTGCACAGAAAGAGAGAAAACACTGTGCAGAGGCACAGAGACTGCCCTTAATGTTCTCATTGCCTTGATGTCCCACCACATCTTCTGATGGGAATTGCCAAGGCAGATTTGCAGAAGAATGACCTCTTTGTCCTGCCACTGGCACCTGACACAGAGGTGCTGGACGGGTGTCTCCACACTGTCTAGGTACTGACACTGGTGATGCCAGGCTGCCTTCATGTTGAGACTTGTCTAGGGGTTTCTATAATTTGATGGAGGACACAATGTCCTCAGGTATCTTCTCCCAGTCCTCTAGCCTTCTTACCACAGGGACAGGTCTGTCCTTTGCATTCTCCTGGCAGACCTGACTCTTATTCTTTCTTCCAGGGTTGAAAATGACTCCTAGGACCCTCATAACATCTCCAGCCTGCATTTTCTTATCTTGCCTTGTTTCCCAGTGGCTGTGTGTCACCCCTTCTCCACCCATCTGTGTGCGCAGCTGAGAAACATCTGCAGAGGTGGAAACACTGCAGCCAGCTGCTGCTAACAGAGAGACAAGAAAAGAGGGAGATCTGCTGAGCATCTGCCAAGACAGAAGCAGCACAGGGAAGATTTATCATAACATCACAGTGAGAGCTACGTGGAAAAAGTCATTTAAATATGTCTAAATGACATAAAATCTTATTTAGAAATGAATGCTGTTGCAATGGATGGATGGAGTACTTCAAACTCGTCTCTCTATGGTTTCTTTTCTCATCTGGAATTATCTTTCAATTCATGCCCATGCAACTGCCTTTTTCGGCAAATTTTCAGTTTCCGAAGAACTCACTGGTCTTTAGCCACAACACAGTTTTGGGATGTTAGCCCCAGCTCCTGTTCCCTGGGACAAGAGTCCAAATGTGACACCATCTTTCCAGAGACAGAGTTTCTGTCAGTTCTGTGGCCATGAAATTATCCCATTGGTCTGCCTGACTGCCCATTACCTAGGCTATATGTGCAAATATGAGTCATGTGTGCATTGTGTCAAATTACACAACTGCATTTACCTTAGAAGAACATCCAGCATTTATTGGAATCAGGAAAGTGAGCACAGACATTTGTCATCCTTCCTTCTATCATGTAATTAAGGTGGGATTCTTACCATCCATATAGACTGATGAGCCAGATGAATGCCAGCACATAACTGGTTTAGGTCATGGTGGCAGAAGCTGGCACAAGTCAGTTTAATACTCAGGTTTCCCACTTACTTGGCCTATAAAACCAATCCTATTTTCCTACTTCTTGAGAGTGCAGTATCTTCAAAAAGAAGACAATTTTCTGTTATATGAAATATTGTTATAAGTGAGCTCAGCTGAGTCACTCTAGGAAATAAATCAATAGAAATCAATGTTAAAGTGAAGACCAGGTGATGAGGAACAGATGGCCTGGAAGCCCTGATTGGTTTTTGGGAGAATTCTTAGTGTATCTATTCATTTTGGAAAAAATATATAGGTAACCATGGTCTTTATTAACCTATAGTTGCTCTTCTCACTGTTTCTATAGCCCAGTGTATTTCCTGGGGGCTCAAGGACTGAGTGTATCAAACAGTATTTGCAGCAATGCAGACAGTGATGACAAAGTTAAAAGCATAATACGCTTGGTTGTTTTTCCTCCAGTTTTTAAATACCTTATTCTTGTAAACTGAAAAGAAAAAAAAAAGAGAGGAAGAATAAACTTAATCTGGACTAAGAGGTCTGCTTATGTTTTTTTTTTCTCCTCTAGTCAGGTGGTGTCTGTTGATGTAATAAATTAATTACACTCTAGGGACACAGAAAATGTTTCCATAAGGTCTTTGTTCTGGGGGTTAATCTGACAGAGGTAGGAATCCGTAAGATCCATAAGATCACATAAAATATCTGTTCTGATGTTTATACATAAGGTTTTTTTTAGCATGCGGATCCTGTAGCTACAGTGATTTTGGATTTCTACTCTTTATTCTTTACCACATGTTGTATAATATGATCTCCTATGTTTTATAGTCTTTGGTGAGTGTGTATACACAGACACATATGCATGGATATATACATTTATACATGTGTATTGTGTATATACACATGCATAGATGCACTTGCATATATCCTGCGTAGTGCGTTACCATATATTCTCGTCTTATGTTTATTTGGGCATAGATTCTATAATACATAGGACAAAAAAAATGATAGATATTTATTCCAGACTGGTAAACTCCTGATGGTGGTTCGTGGAGAGGCACAGATGTAGTCATGTCTGGACATCAAGCTAGGTGCCTATGTTGTAGTGTCTGGCTCAGCATCGCACAAGAAGGCTGTGGAGCTGCTGGCAGGTTCTTGGCTCATGGTGCCACGGGTAAACTATTGTTCCTGTTGGTTTTACTCCTCAGTCTTCCAGCATGCCAAACACTTCTGCTGTAGAGCTGTAGAAATAGAAATAGCTATGAGATCCAGCATATCTCATTTGTCTGGCTGTGTATACATGCAATAGCTTTTCAAAAAATGAAGCAAAAATTCTTGTGTTTCAGACTTAAATTCCTGTTCAGTACAGAGGGATTTGTTATTGTTGTTGTTGCTATTGTTATTTGCATTTTAGGTGACATTACCCAATAACTCCATTTATCTGGCTAGACTTTTACAAACATCTTGCTCTAGATATTGTACCAAATACATAGAAGATAGCTCTTACTCCAAGTAGCTTACATTAATTTCACACACCTAACTCATTCAACAAACTTTCTGAAATAAAATGCTGGTGCTGGTGTACGGCCAGTAATTTTCTAACAGTTGATAGTACGGATTTTATGTATTTTTAAAGGGTAGAGATTGTGCACATTTTCATTTTTTCCATATTTTTTCTTGTCTTTCCATTGTTTTCTGAAAACAGTTGCTGATGACCTGTTTCCATTAAGACATTAAATCCTGTTCTGTATGACTACCCACACCTTTAACCTGTATCTACTTTTTTTATTTTATGCTGAGGGAAGCCAGAGTACTTATGATAAGTGTAGAATGAGATGCAAGCTGGCAATATATGAAGATCACATTATATGGGATGATATTTCTGACCCCTCTTGCTCAAAAGCTGCCATGTGTCCTAGAAAGTAGGATTCATATCTCTGTCTTGTCTCAGTTTTGTCAGGTGGTTTTGGAAATGATCTAGTCTATATCAATCATCTCATGGGCCTGGAGCTAGCAACAAGGATTGTAGCCTTTTTCCCAGTATTTTCTCCTTGCTTCACTTTAATGCCTTGTTTTCTGGGTTTGGCTCCCAAATTGCTGTCTACCAGCTCTCTAGAATTTCCTACATCTGTGTGTTGATTCTAAAAGGAAGTGAGGGGAGTACAATATGTGAGAGGCAATATCTGGGACCCTTCAGTTAACAGCCCAAATAAAATGGCTATTTAGACCCAAATTAAAAAAAAAAAAAAACAAGACTGAGTAATACAATGTTTATATTGCCTCTGCTTGAGAGGGGACTACTAGAGTCCTGTCCAAGGGAAGAACACCAAACTCTGCTCAGAGTAGGTCAAACAGAAGAAAATATTTTACAGAAAGGTGACACTTTAAGTACGCAAGGGCTTTCTCTCTGTACAAAAGGAAAGCGTTGCCCTGGTTATTAAAGCTAACTGATTCTGGTGGAGAGGACAGTCCTCCTTTCATTCACATTCAGCACTGTCTCTCTATCCAAAACTCCAACACTAGGTAAGGTCACTTCGGGAAAAATACCTATATTTTGCTATGGTTTTATATTTTTTTTGTGGTGTGAATGCAATTCCATATTATCCTTATGCATAGTTACAGAAATACATAAGTTACATTATCATATAGATAATTTATACAGATTGAATGAATAGTATGAGCCCAGGTCAAAAACTGCAGATGACTTTGATGATAACATGAACAAGGCTTTGTCAGTGCAAGGCTTCTTGCTTTATAGACACCCAAAAGGAAAGCAAAGGAAAAACAAAAAGGAGAGTTCTCAAGGGAGTTTTCAAGACTTTATTTGTGCAAGTCACTGCCAAGATATACCTGTTAAAAATTACTGTTGGATTTTAAAACATGAGTAAGGACAGCAAGCTGGGAAACTCTAGAGAAGACATGTTTAAATTAAGATTTATGTACTTAAATTGACATGGCTTTGCTTTCAACAATGCTGGTGATCTACAGCTCCAACGTATTGATTTCTTTCTTCCCTTATTTCACTCACATCAGCTTTTTTCTCTTCAGTCTTGCCATTTTGTATAGCTGAAAGGTGGAGACACATCTGCAGCTTATCTACCCACTTATGATTGACACCATTAAGAAGCGTGTAGTGCTTTTTCTTGAGTGTCAGCCAACAGTACTTTAAGTATTATAGTAAATGCCAACTTTGTAATACTAGCCAATATATGTATCCATCACAGTATGAAAGACCTGATCTGAATAAGTCAATCAGCATAAGCTAGAACCATCTAAATGACATAAAAATCATGAATAACAATGTATGACTTTTTTGTTATTCTGAATTGAATTGCTAACCACTCTATGTTGATGCTATCAATTGACTTAGATTTACCTTGAGACCTGAAACAAAGAAAATAACAAATACTAAAGTGGGCCAACATTAGTTGTATTGTAAATACAATGCTAGGTGACGTCGCCAAAAGCAAATACGGAATTGTATTCTTTAAAACCAGTTGCAACTAATTGTACTCATAGTATGCAGGAAATTTGTGAACAATTGCTGCCTCATGAAAGAAAATGTCTAGTGATTTCTGACCCCTAGTGTTTAGCCTTTTCACTTGAAGAGCCCTGTTGAAGCAGAGAAAATTGCACATTGCTCTTAAGTGCACAAGCAGGGAATTACAATACATTAGTGTAGTGGGGTATTATGTATATACCTGTAAGCTTAGAAATACATTAATCTCATCCTGAATGAAGTATTCATTATCTTTCCTTCTGGTTTGAGACTTAACTGTTTCAAAGGAGAATTTTAATTGTTAATTTCTCCTTACAAGCTTTAATAGAGTCTATCATGTCTCATCTCTTTTATTTTTTCACTTGCATAACAGTGTATATGCACAATAGATGCCTTTTAAGCAGTCTTGTAGTAAGAAATATTCAAATAGAAGCCAATGAGACATATATAATTTTTGCTCTAGGAGATTTTTCCAAAAAAAAGAGAGAAAAAAAGGAAAATTCTGTAAATTCTCATATTTATAGGCAACAAATTCACATCTCACATTTATAGGCAACAGTAATCTTCAGATTTCAACAGTGCAGCCTGAAACCTCTACTTTTTCTTTGCATTAGAGATATTGAACAGGAAAAAGTTAGGGTAAAAGAAAAAAAAAAGAAGGAAAGTGTCTCAGAGCTATAAGATTCAATCCAAGAACATTGCTGTTGTTAATATTATCTTCATAAAGTAGTTCTCCTGCTTCTTCTGTCAAGCTACTAAGAAGATTGTATCCTTATTTATCAGAATCTTTTTGCAAATAACTGTTTTTCTACTGAATATGTCACTAGGCTGAAACTTGGTTTAAGATTGGAACCACCTGGGAATCCAGGAGATGATACATATAGGTATCTCAATGACACCAAAATTGATTTCTCTTTGGATCTAGTTATTTCCAATCTATCCATTTTGAATCAAAAAATGGTAAGCTGAAGCCTTTTTCACCTTCTTCGTTTTTCTTACCAACTTTTTCTTTGCCCTGATTCAAAAGTGCTATTCAGCCTGCAGCCATATGTGAGCAATCACAGATTGACACAGGGTACTAATAACACCTACTCCAGCCATCTACTTTTAAATTGGAGTGCTGCCATTGATGTGTGCTAGCGATTGCTCTGGCTTATGTAAGTTGCACGTGAGTGGCAATGGGCACCACAGGAGAATTGGCTGTGAGCCCCCGCACTGTGAGGCCAGCAGCAGAGCTCGGCTGCCAGCAAATGGAGCAAGGCCATCTGAAAATGGAACAAGGTCAGAGATCACCGCTCAGTCTGATTTCGTAAGTAGCCCTAATGTGCTCCATAAGTATAGATCAGCAGAGAGAGTCTGAGTCAGACCTCAGATTAACATTTGTTTTCATTTTTCAGTGCCTTCAGAACACACTAGGGTCATTGAACTGTTCGTGCTGGTGCTATTTAGCATTCATGGTCTGGAGGAAAATAAAGTCCTAACCTCTGACCTTTCATTAGAGTAGAGCACACAGGGGGTTAGAGGTGAGGAGGAAGAAAAGGGGTAAAAAAATGTGTTATTCTCCCTCAGAAAATAAGTAGATCCTGTTCATGATGTAGGTTTGGTTTGTCATTAGCACAGGACTGTATTTGCTAATAGAAGTTAAAATGTGCTGTGGTACATTGAAGTACCTGAGAAGATTAATCTTTGAGCATAGTGGCGGTTGCCCCTTCCTCTGAGTCTAGCACTCATTGGAAGAATAACAGCATGACCAGCCAGGATGAGCATCTGTGCTGAAGAGGTGCTTAAATATAAGACATCTAAGCTGCTAGTTTTGCTGATGACTCCAACATCACTCAATGTCTCATTCTTAATTTTTTTTCACAGATTTAACATTTACACTTTCCTAAGATTTTTTTTCTTCCCACCCTCAAAAAATTAGTTTATTTTCACTCATATGCTTGTGCCCCTTCTGATTGTTTTTACCCAGCATCATTAAAATAAATACCATCCATAAATCTCAGTCAATACTATGTGAAGTTCACTGCCAAGTAGTGGAACCAGGAAGTGGGCTTGTGCATCCTTCTGCAAGCCAGCAGACAGAGGCAGTTTCACTTCACATGCATTACCCATACCACCTATTTCAACAAAAGGCCTGATTTTCCACTGCTTTCACCAGTCTAGTAATTGATACCAATGTAAACTGTCAGTAAACTACAGCATCTGGCTGAAACCTAATGATGTACTTGCTTTTTCCGTGGTTTAAATGGCTGCACACAGTGCAAGATAATGTGAGGGATGGGAACAGATCGGCAGGCCAGAAGAACAGCTGTGCATCTTATACCTCTCCTATGAACAAACAGAAAAATTAAACCCACATCCCAAAATATTTCAGTGCCTGAGGCTGGTGGGGCTAGCCCTGGAAAGGACTGCTTCTGAAACTTCCCTCAGGGTTTACCAGCTCCCTGCTGCTCCCCTCCCTAGTGCAAACCTTCTGGGCCAGAGAAAGCAAATTCACTCTTCTCTGTACCTGGATGTAGTTAGACATGTAGGCACAACTCCAAGAAGACCAGGGCAGATATCCAGGGGAATTTAAACCTGCAGCATGCTGCTAGAAATCTTTTGCCAAAATAAATCTCGCATAAGACCCATCAGGATGCCATTCCTGATGGCTCCTGTAATATTTCAGAGCTGTTTTGCATAGAACAGGAGTGCACTTGTGAAGCTCAATTAGTGGGAGCCCAAAAAGCCTATGAATTAGGTAGAAATACAGTAGTTGTCTTTAACAAAAGGATATTTGGATAGAGTTAGAGCTGTGTGTTGCTACCAGCTCTTAGAGATATATCTGTGCATGTTTCCCTGGCCTCACTTGTATCTCCCTCTTTCTAGCAATGCAGCTACATTAAATAGAATGTCTTGCCTATGGTATGTATTTTAAAACATCCAGTCAGAGCAGTTTAAAGAAACTGTGTATTTGTTGTATAACTCATCAATTACTACATTTAGGATATTCCAATTTTAAAAGTTTAATTTCTCAGCTAAATATGTACTCTTTGTTTGTTAATTATATGGAACTGTTTCCTTTGCTTTCTTGGTGATCAAAGTAATAAGACAACAGGGAAGAAATTTTGAAATCCATATCTGGGTGTAACATGAAGATTTCACTCTGGTATGGTCACACTGTTATATTGTGCAATCAAGAATAAAAGCAAAACAGTGTAATTTATTTAACTGTTTCCACTGAGAACTATGAGTTATAAATGCAGAAATGAAATTCTCTGTTTGAATCATTAATGGATGCAGTTAGGTCACAGCTCAGCTGAAATTTGCTGATGGTGAATGAGGTAGGAAGAATTTTATTCTCTGGATTTTCCTGCCGGGAAAATTGAATTTGGAAGAATTCCTATGAAATAATCATGAAAGATTTGTAGAAACCTCCTCCAAGAAATTAACTTTGTATCAGTACAAATGATTGAAATGATTTTTCCTCTCCCAACTATTTCCTGAGCTGTAACAGAGAGCAGAGGAGACCTGGAGAAGGCGAAGATGTGTTTCTGTGAATGCTGTGAGCAGGTAACCCACAGCGTGGATGTGGTGCCTACACAAATAATGGTGACATTTGTGAGTAATGTAAACTAGGTGTGTACTGTGGAGTTATTCTTAGCCTTCGCCCTGAGTTACTTGAGAGTACAACTGAGATTCTGCTCAACTCAATATCAAGGTATGGGTCCCCAGAGTGAATTTCTGAGGATGCATGTGTGCTAGTAGAGTTTAACTTACTGTTGTCAAATCTTTCTAACTACTATGGGGCCATGGACCTGTAGGTATGAGGAGGTACGAGAAGTCGATATTCATAAAAAATGCATGGTGCAAAGTGAAGAGAGACTTCCAAGCACTGTAAGGACGGATGCTGTATAACTTTGCCTCTGAAGGAAGAAGTGTGAGAGAAACTACAGATAAATGCCCCATCAGTGAGCACCACTAGTAATTATTTCCAAAACTCCGTACATTTATTCTGTGTAAACCTCTCTTGCCTGTTTTCAACTGCGGTTATCATCGACACAAAACTAAGCAACACCACTGTTGTTACACTACATAAATAATTTAGAAATGGTGTAAAATAGCATGAGGTTAGATGTTTTTTTTCAGGGTTGGGACTCACTGTTAAAACAGGTGAGATATGCTTTTAATTGAATTCCCAAACCCACTTTCTTGAAGTCAGCTGTATCCTTAGAGGGAGTTACATTGGGAAAAGCTTTTATGAGTCACACCCGGTTATGAACTGTAATTAGCTTTCTCATTATTTAGGGAGGGTAACTAGTCCCCCAACAAATTTGGTTCCAAAGAAAGAAGCTGGATATGGGATCTTATCCTGAACTAAAGTACCTTTGTCTGGTGCTTTGAGACTATGGTGAGTGCAAGTTACATTATATTTACTGTGAGCACACAGAAAATTATCACAGGTCAATCTGAGCTAAGCAAATGTGACTGTGAGAAAAGACAGAAAGTCTACAGGTCTTTTAGAGGAAAAGAGAAATGTCAGAGGACACTTTTTTTTCTTGTAGGAAAGGAAGCCTAGAGATTTGCGACAAACTGAAAACAGTTGTCTTTATAATGTGCTTATGGAAATGAAACAAATTTCTTTAGGAACAAAAAATGTCTTCTGATTTACCTGGCCAAATATACTTAGTAATTTAAAATATTAGTATATAAAATAAGCATATCCAGGTACTTTACTTTTGAATACTAATGCCTGTACTGTGCTGAATATGACACTTCCCTACACACCACTGTTGCTGAGTGCACTTGCTACCTGTTAATATACCCTAAGATAGAAAGTAAAAATTGAATCTTAAAAATAGAAAGCAAGTGTGAGTGTGACTTTTATACAAATTAAGAACTCAGGTGTTTGAGGTTTTCAAAGAGAAACACAGTGATTGAAGTTGTAGCTCCATAATACAGTAGGAAAACTCATTTCCAGAAACAAAGATGAACATGGACATCCTTCACATAGATGTGATTCCTGTCTGCCTGAGTCCATGCACTGCCTGTCCTTGGCCATGTCCAACATGCTTTTGACACATTCTGACTTAAAAATGAGACTTATTTTATCCCTTTACACCGAATGGTAGGAACCATTAGGTCTGACCTGATTCTTGCAGAAAGATGCTTGTGAGATTCAGGATTAAAACAAGATGGATCATCCCCACTTGTAAAAGCTGTCAGCCCCAAGGTGGGTTTCCAGGAATAAACACTGCTCCTCAAACCTGGTCAGGGTCCCATGTCTGCTCCAGCCAGAAACCTAGCCTGGATATTCTGGTTTACAGTCCTTAATTTACAACATGTCTGCCTTACTTTATCCTACCTTATTGGAACAGACCTTTGCCCTAGTCCTATTCCCAGCCCCAACCTTGCTACAGATATAAAAATTCTGGAAATGTTGCTACTCTGGAAAGCAAATATTTTCCTTGGAAAGTATGGAGTAGGAGGGAGTGGAAGGAGATGTTCATTAAACTGTCCATTTAGGGAAAAATTCCAGTACCATTCTAAACATTACTTTAAACATTCTTTCACTGTTCATACTGAGAGTATTTCACATGGCCTTACCCCCCCCCCCATTATTTTTCTTATCAGGCCCATGGATAAAGCCCCCTCTGGCACTAACTTTTTCTGTATGGGTTTCCAGGATATTTCTCCCAGGCCTGAGCTTTCTAAACATGTTTTAGGCCCTGAACTTGCAAAAGTGTAGGTTATACATGTGAAAACCTGAGTCACTTGAGGGAGTGGTTGTAGCCACGATATGCTAAGCCTGCAGGAAGCAAACTATTCCTTCCTGTGTGAATGTGGGACAAGTTCTCCCAGACTGTCTCAACCTGGGGAAAGACTGATGTGGCTAAAAGCTTTCCTGGATTTCCCCACCAAATTATTTCAGTTGTTCTGTTGATACTGTTCCATCCAGCCTGCTTTCCTGCACGTATCCTTAGACCATCTCAGCTACAAGGTCTAAGCAAGGCTTCATAGCAGATGCAGTGGAGAGCTGTTTAGCAAAGGGCATTTGGCTTACCCTTCTATAACAAGGCACTTCACTTTGGGACTGTCATGCACTGCCTTGTGTTAATATTAAACTCCCTAGGCTTACTTATAGTTTGACAAGGAAAACAAACAAAAAAAAAAATCACCAAACCTGTAGAGATTTGGTAGGACTGGTAAGCATTTGGGCAGTGTAGCAGTGCTTATTGGTAGGCAGCTCTGCATGTGTTCATAACTGTAGCCAGGCAGCACAGCTTACACACCCAACAGAAAATGTCGTTAGGTTTTTCTTCACCCACCATTTAAGTCTTTGCTATATTTCCATCAATATCTCTCCAAGTTGCCAGTATAATCCTTTACCTGGTGACTGCTAGCCCTCATTTATGCAGTAGAGATGTGGACTCATGCAGCTCCTCCTGCTCTCTGAACATTTCACCATGCTGTCGGGGTTCATGATAATGAAGAGATACAGGATGGGAACCTGCCAGCTTGCAGGCATGATCTGTGCTGCAAGCCATAATGCATATAGCATGCTGGAATCTCCCACACTAGGAGAATGAACGCTGCTCTCCCACACTTTGACATGGATAAACACAATATATACACAGATATTTAGATGAAGTGGTAGTTAGCCCTACAGATAGGGGAGAAGAGACATAGATAAGAATAAATATCCTGTACGCAGCAGAATGCAACTTGAATTGTCATGTACTTCAATATTTCAGGCTTTCTAATAACATCTTCTGCCAAAAAACCAAAGTGTAGACCCTGAAAATGATCTCTACATGTTATTGTGTTATTCTGCACTTTTGCTAAGTCAATGTTTCTGCTCTTCCAAAAAAAACTGTATTTTTTTTTGACTCAAGATTTTTGAAAGTCCAGTATTTCAAGAACTGTATTAGAGAAAAAAACACTTTCAAAACATTATATGATGTTTTGAATGATTACAGATCTAGCTTCCCTGCCTCCATTCCTTTTCCTACAGTGCTTATACATTTCCCTGAGAGACAACATGGGCCAGTAAGTCAGAACAATCAAGCCTTTGATGTGGAGCCCAGCTACGCAGCCAGGCGACCAGAGAAATGCACCCACAGGCAGGCACCAGCCATGCTCGGAGAGGCAATGGGTCAGCTCAGACCTCTGGGCTGGCTGCTGGGACCTCGCAAGCGCCTGGTAGTCGGAGAATGGTATAATTGGCTACAGTATTTCATTAAAGCACACATCAAATCATTTGACCATCAGCAAAGCTCTTTGTTGCCCTCTGCAGGGACAGGAATCAGGAACCTTATTCATCAGATACTGCAAAGAAAAAGGGAAAATAGAAAAAAAAAAAAGAAAAAAAAGTGGTTGGAGTAGCCTTGAAAGAATATACATCCATGGCTGTAAATGTTGATGCATTTCTGGTTCTATAAGAGCCCTTCCGTTGTTCAGTGATTTATACAGCAGGCTGTATTTTAAACATCTGACATGTTTAATGCTTTAGAAAGGTAAAGGTTTTCTGTTCAAAAAGAAGGTTGTGTGTGTGTCCCTTTTTTTCATTAGCTTTTCTGGTTGTATTAGTTATGTATATGTGACCAAAATGTATGTTGTCCTTCATTAAGTTATTCATAATTGTCTAATTCCTGTTGAACAAATAAAGATACTTGACTCTGTGAATCCAGAGCTGGACTAAAAAACCCAAAACTTTTTCTCAAAAGGCAGCACTGTCTAGAGGGAGGCTGTAAGGAAAGTTCTGATCCAGTTTAGTCAAAGGATCTTTGGAAACGCAGTGTTTTATTATGCTGTGTTATAGTTATTTTTAAATTGCAAAGTAGCTGAAATAACTAAAAGGCAGAAAGAAAATCATTAAGTGGAAAGCAAAAATAGAACCAGAGCTCCATTAGTAAAGTACCTTTCTCTGCTGTCTCAGCTTTTCAAGGCTGATGGCATGACAGCTTCTTGTTTTTCACAGATTCCTTTACAGGCATATAACCCATGAACTTATGACTGAGATATATGCATTATACATGCATTCATAAATGAACATTGATCAGTCCTTGGAATACTTGATTATGAGCTCGTGCTTCTTAGGTTCCTTGAATATTAACACCTTCTTATGAAATCAAACGTATGCAGATGTAACTGAAGTTTTATGTGCTATTTCTGGCTTCTGCATTCAAAGACCTCAAAATCATATAATCTATGCTGAATTAGGAGATCGAGCGGCTACCTCTAGTAGCTGGAGTAGAGATTAATCCACCAGATTATGTATTTGGCATGTAATTCTGCCGTGGAACATGAGGAAAAAAATATGATAAATAGGAGGGGAAATCACCATACCCTCTTGCGGTTTTTTGCTAATTCTATGCCCCAGTAGTAACAGCAGAGCACCTGTTGCCTTCAGTGGATGTATGCTAGGAGAGAAGAAAGGAGATGCAGAATGTTTTTGGGTCTATGACGTTTCAATGGTCAGGGTTGTGTGGAGCAGTAACCTGTCTCTGGTGGTAGCTGAGAACAAATGTATCAGGAAAGCTACAAGAACCAGTCAGGGCATAAGGATGCTTTCCTGGTATGTTTCCCCTGCTGCCTGTGGCTCAGGGATGTCCAGCAACAACTACCATGCCTTTGTGTGCGGTACCCTTTGGCTAACTTCTCTCGCGTTATCTTGTCCAATCACTTCTTGGAGCTATGCAAGCTTTTGGCATTTGCGGCGTCCTGTGGTAATAGATTTCCATGGTGTAATGGGTTAAAAAAAAGGTACTTCCTTTTGTTTGTTTTAAACATGCCACCTGTTAATTTCATTTGAGGTCCCCCAGCTCTCCTATTGTGACAGATTCAATCCCTGTGCCCCTTCTCTGTGTTGTTTTCTATTACACAGACCACTGTGTAGGTCCCTTCTGATTATTAACTTTCTTTTCAGAAAGCTGTCCCTTACCAGCTGCTATGAGCCTTGCAAAAGGCCTTAGCCTCAGTGATGCAGAAAATGATGCTTTAAGAACCAAAAATGAGTTGTGACATGTCTGCTAAATACCGTTGGTTTTTTTTTTCTCTTTCTTTACCAATTTAATCTCATTGTATTCCAAGTAGCATCAGTTGTAAGTCTTGTGTCCCAAATTTACTGCTGGCTGATTACAAATATATAAAAAAAACCTGGCATATTTTGCAGTGCTGAAAAATCTGTCACTACCGTAGCTAATTTCTCTTACATTCAGGTCACTCTGTACCACAATAACTCTCAATTAGTATGAAAAAACACCAACTTGTTTCTTATTTTTAATATGTGGAATACCTTCAAAGATGAGCATGAAGAAAGTTGAAATTGCGTGTAGTAACTGTTACAAGGGAAAAAAAGTTTATTGTCTTCTGTATTTTAAATCAATAAAAGGCAGAGGCCTGCAAGCGATGGAGAGAGGCAAACTTGATCAATTACTTTATACAGGGTGAATAAAAATGCAGAGACCTACAAAACTATAGCAGAAACTTGCTGGGAGGAGGAAAGGAGCTGAGGAGCTGGCCAGCTTCTTTTTTTCTACTTAAAACTGCTGCTCAGTCCTTGAAGTTGCCAGCTTGTCTATTTGATGGCTTGGCAAGGTTCTGTCGGGAAATTTGCAAATTGCAGCTTGTGGGAACATGGGAAAAAATACAGAAACTAGACTAGCGTGGAAGAAGAGCATCTAACCTCACAAAATCAGTTTTTAACCTGGAACTGCCAGGCCTGGTTAAGGAGAAGGATTGGTTTCTTGTGACTTTAATCACATTTGAAGTAGTTAGCCTATTAAGCCTCATTTATTCCATGATTCTATTAGCAGCTTTGATCCATGTCTGCAGCTCTTCCCCACATTAGGGGTTATATAATGTGTGGCTGTACAAAAAGAAGTAGGAGGAAACCCTTTGCACAGTGTTGCAATAAAATAGGCACCTCACTTATGGTTCAGGGAGGCTGAAGATGTACTGCCCTGCTCTGAGCATGTATGCTCCTGGGAAGATGACAAAAATCCCTGTGAAAGAGAATAGGCAGAGGAAGTAAACACCACTTGGCTGAGTCTGACAGTCACACCTCTTAAACACCCATCCTGCAGTAACAGACTTCAGTCAGCCAGTGGTCAGGGGAAGAAGTACGCTGGGTTTGGTTAGGCCAGAAATACTGCAAGAACAGGAATATCTGAGATATTTTGATATTTCTGCTGTCTCCTTCAGTCAAAGCTTGGCAGAGCAGAGGTATAGAGAATTTGAATAAGAAACCAGACTGAACTTTTGATCTAAAAAAAGTAGTCATGTCACTTTCTCAATCCAAACCCACAGGCTTCAGCTTTATAAGAACACTTGTGTTTTTCCTTTTTTCTATGGTTAGACTGCCATGGTAGAATTGAAAGGTACTGCTTTCCCTAGACAAGCTCAAATTTAATACCAATTAGGTATTCTGTATAGGGTTGAAAAAGCACTTTGCATTCAGATTGTCTTGTTTCATGGTGAATATGGCTGTTTTCTTTCTTCATTCAATCACTCAACAGTCAAGTCTGTTGCAGCTGTGCAAATGACTATTCAGCTGTTCCCCTCAAAAGTTTGTGGGAGCCAGGCAATCTAA
Source organism: Forpus xanthops (assembly GCA_032466535.1). Taxonomy (NCBI): domain Eukaryota; kingdom Metazoa; phylum Chordata; class Aves; order Psittaciformes; family Psittacidae; genus Forpus; species Forpus xanthops. The sequence continues at coordinate 87,413 of JASSUY010038449.1, read as the reverse complement.
CTGCTAACCATTCCTTATGTGTAATGTAAGTACAGACGTATTAGCAGATCCAGTTACTTTACCAGATTCTGCTGTAATTCACAAATCAGATTCTGTCCAGCCAAGCTGAACACATCCTGACACTGGAGCTCAAGAATCAGGCTTAGGAGGGCAAAACCTGTGCAGAACCAGAATCCTGTCTCATGTGGACTTCTGGCTAAGAGCTAATGTGAAACTTCATAGTTAATGAAGAAATAATTTACTACTGGACTTCAAAGTGGAAAGGAGCCGATTCTGACTCCCAAGAGCCTACAGTTCTGTTTCTTGGTTATCTAGTTCATCTATAACATGGGTGAATGATACCTATCACCAAAAGGTTCAAAGCCTTTGTTAATAAATGCATTTCTCAGCCCAAGGCTGCTACTCTTGCCACTCTGGTGGTAGCTATGCAAGCGTCAAATATTTGGGGATTTTCTATGTACTTATTTATCTCTGAGAAAATAATTCTCTGTATTACAATTTCGCATACTACTAGTTGGATCGGTCTATTTTTGGTAAATGTTTAATCTCTTTAAAGGTTTTGTACCTACATTCTGTCAGAACTGGTTAGTTTTGCTACATCTTTATTACTTTACATATACCATTTTACCTTCAGAAAATAAGCCTTCTATTATAAAGTTATTAATATGCTCACACTAAATCTGATAGTAAAAGTTACCATCATATTAGTATTGGAATACACTTACTGGTATATTTGCCTTCTTCAGCAAGACTCAAGGAAATAGAAACCATTCTCTCAACAGTAGTGTGTGGTTGGAAGACTAAGCAATGGGCATAAGTTAAAAGAAGAAATTGTATGTAAAGAGAAGCTGTTTTTCTGTGAAGACAGCCAAGCAGTGAAGCAGAAGCCCAGGAAGACTTTGCAGGCTCCATCCTTGGAGGTTTGCAAGACCCAACTGCATAACACCCTGAATATCCTGCTCTGATAATGCAGCTGACTCCACTTTCAGAAGAAAGTTGGGTTAGAGACACCTGAGATCCCTTCCAGCCTGAAGAGGTGTATGATCTTGTGATCCTGTGACTCTCAGACATGAAACCTGGACATAGACAAATAAGATAGAAAAGCAAACAGGTTTCTGATGAGTTTAGTAAACCTTTTCTGAGTGACAGCTCTTCACTCCTAACATTCACTTTCTTCTAGGGAATTAGTCAGAAAAGCAATCTATTACAGTTGTTTCCTCAAGCACAAATATTAATGGTACTTATGTTTGGGGTTTGTTTTTTTAATAAACATTTAATTTGGCTCCAATCCCTAGAAAAAGTCTCTGCATTTGGTATTCTTGGTCTCTGGTGGTCTGGTTCTTCCTCAGAAGCAGATCACTTATTTTCCTGAGTTTCTGATACCTCTGAATTTACATTTCCTGCTGTTCTGTTGGTGAAAAGTTATAGGAAATAAAGTGCAACCATTTGATATACCCTAACAGATGCAACTCTGTGTTTATTGGCACAGTATATGGGCATCTGGAGGAGCTGAGAGAACTGTTCACTGTGTCCTATCTCATCTTTATGATTTGCTGTACATGCCATTGATTTCAGAAGGGGCATCAGGTAACAAATTAACCTGGAGAGTGCATTTGCAGGGCAAATACCAGAGATAGTTAATAAGGAAATGCTTTTATTCTCTGCAGGTTTTCCATTAACTACCTGATTTCTCAAAATGCTGGTTGCTGTTGAACACCTCTCACATCAGCTTGCTAGCTCCCTCACCAGTGACCCATTTACCATGAGAGTAGCTGGATGCTTTCTTACTCCCAGACGAGTCACACAGGCATGGTTGTGTAGACAGGTAGGCTGTTATGTAGAGAACACCAGGAAGAGCCATTACCCAAGCCTTATTTTCAGCTCAATCATAAAAGCTTCTGGACCATGTTTTGCTCAAGTTTATTCTGCTTCAAAAAGCTGGATTCTGTGTGTGTGTACATGCAAGCATATAAATCTTATTCTGTAACCACTCTGTGCTGGATGCAAACATTTGTAGTTCTGTTTCTTGTGTGCCTGGGCCAGTTGGCAAAGTTTGTCATAGCATTCAAACAAAGCGGCAATGCCTAAGCATTTCTCTGTTTTCAAAAGTATACTTAAAATTGACATGTCTTCTAGGGCCAGCTGCTGACACCCCTAAGGAGTACTCAGTAGTACTTCACTCTTGCAAATCTGTTTCAGTCAATGACACAGTAGAGTTGACTCGTCGTGAGTAAAGGTATCAGCATCCAGCCTCAAGTCAGCAACAAATAGAAGTATAAGATAATGTACCAGCTAGTATGCTCCGGACATACAGAAAACTGTTCATACTTTTTTTTTCGTAAGGAGAAAATTATATGCGTTCTAGTTGCAGCTTTTATTTTTAATTGCTAGCTATTATTTTTCCCCAGTAATGAAAAAAAAGCTTTGGCTACAAGTACACAGACAAAATGCCTCAGATTTGTTAGATTCAGATGATTGGTTTTCACTCTTGTGGTAAAAAACTGGCTTCTGCAGCTCAGAATTTGAATCTTGGGGTATGATTTTTCCAGAAGACTAACCAAAATCTCCCACTACAACTTAAATTCATTACTTTGGCATCTGCATCCCATCTTCTCCCACAACAATGCCTCATCTCCAGTGTGCAAGGCATGAGTTGTTGTAGGTGATGACGAAGTGTAATAAAGAGATAGGTTTGCAAAATCTTAGGCTGAATGTTTTGCCTCAGTTCATTGCCTAAGCTTTATGGACAGCAGGAGAACACTGAAGCCCTGAAGCCCGCTCCTGTGTCTCTAGAAAGTTGTCCCTAGTAGGGGTCAAGATTCTGATGGTAGCTTTCTGTGTTAGTAACACTTAGTGAAACTTATTTTCTTATTTTTCCACAGTCTGAAATGTAAGGAGCATTAAATTTATGTAAGAAGCCTTTTTTTTTCCCTTCTGTCTTTAGAAGCGTAGCTTTCCTTATGAACCCAATCCACCATTACAGTTAGGCAGTCTCTGCCTACAGAATATATGTAATACAAAAGAATATGTTTTTTTTTTTTAATAGAGCATGGAAAATCTTCTCAGAAATCATCTCTCTGGTTTACAAAGGAATGTAATGTGCAGGATGAAACCTGTCAGTTCTCACTTTTTTCAGCTGAGACTTGTTCACTTTTAAACAGTTTTTTACAGCACACTGTCTCACTCCAGCAAGGAGAAAATTTTGCAGTGTGATTCAGTGAGACTTCTCACTCAGTTAACTGTCATCGCAGGAGAATTCCTGTCTCATGAACAGAGGTAATGGGAAGGTGTTGTTTGTAAGACCTAGCAGTTTTGTGAGTTGTTCTGCATCCAGCAAGTGATCAGGAAAAGATCTGATCCAAGATAAAGAATTTGTGCTCCAACCTATCAGGAGTTTCTTCGTTTTCAATACTGAGGGGAAAGCCTATATTCCAGCTGTAAAATAAGTACATTTGTAAGAAAACATTCCCACAATAGAGATCTCCAGTAGGCTGAGGTCACAGAAAAGCTGGATGATTTTACCTTTGTTAGTCCTGCATATTCTCTGCTGTCAGTAAATGATATCTTTCAGCAAAATGTGCACAATCTTTGACTTTCCTGAAAGTATTTAACTGGAAATTTTTTTCTATATGGCCCCTACTCTACCTTAAAGAATTGGAGTTGGGTCCAAATCACCACCCAAATCTCCAAATAATGGAAACTCTGTTCTTGGTCTAAGATAACTGCATATATGACATGATAAAAAATAATAACAAAAGTCTGTTCATTAAAAAAAAATAAGGCAGAAGAAAGAAGACAAAAGCAAGCTATTTTTACACAGCAATGTGTTCAGAGGCCAGGAAACCTTTTATAGCTCCTAATATCTCTGTCAAACAGCCTTAACCTTGATGGCATCTCAGAAACATGGCCCACATTACCCAAATGTCAATATATCCTACTGCATCTGTGACCTGTGTCAGCCAGTTTCAAGAGAGAGCTGTTGCCCAAGAAAGTCAAACTCAGGAGTGTGTGCAGACATCAACTTTGTCAGTAGCCATCACAAAACTGCAGGCAATCTGAGCTATAGGAGTAGGTGCAAAAGATCAAGAGGTTTGGGAAAGTATATGGCCTGATCTGTGGGATCATGGCAATAATTCTGTCTATGTATGGAGTGGAGATCTTTCCCTTGTCTCCCCTATATGAACCTGGCAAAGATCTTCACCTGCTGAAACTGAATTGACAGAGCAATTTGGAAAAAATTGTGAGATCATTTTGCTTCAGAAATTGCTAACATTAGTTACCTGCCATTGCTGCTTAAAGGTTGGACCTCACTTTAGCACTCATGACAAGTAGAATTTACAATAACTCTTGGTTCTGCTCCTGCTCTTTTTCTCCCTCTTCTATACCCAAGGTAATGTAAATGCATTCCTGACCTCTGCACTGATCTGACAGAGAGGCAAGCCTATATGCTTTCTTCTTGCATCATACTGCTTCCATGCTGGACTGATCAGAACTGAATCTTTCGCAAGATCTGTTCAGCAGTGTCTGGATCCAACTATCTTCTTCCTTTCACCATTTAACCAATTGTGCTTGTCTTTTCAGTGGTAATTGTGATTGCATTGGCTTTTTTTAATTGATAACTGGAAGCTTTCTTTAGAGGAATATAGTCTGAAAGCATTTAGAGAGAAGAGGAAGAGCTGTGTGCAGTGTATGGTCACAAACACAACAGCTCTGTACCCATAAGCATGCCTGCTTGAGTGGGCATGCTGTCTTAGTCCTTGTGAGAAGGACCCTCATACCCTGATGAGGCAGCTGAGAATTTATTCCATCATATTGAGACATTTCTGGGATCAAAATTTCAGTTATCGATACTACCAGAAACATAATCAATCCTAGCCAGTAAATCATAGCACCCCAGTGTTTTGGGCAACACAAAGTCTTCAGTATGTTAAACAACTATTGAATATTGACAGCAGGATAGGATTTATGAGGCCTCTCATGATCAATCTCTATTTAAATAGCTGATAAATTGCAGTCTGAGGAATTATGATATGCCTGTTGGTTAAGAGCAGCTATGGTTTTGACAGATTCCTACCCTTGTTGCAGTCGAAGCTTTGAAACCTGAGCTATAACCTACACAGGAACGGGTATGTAGGTTCTTCTTTCACAGGTCAGATATAATGGATACCTGTATTCATATGGTCTGTTTGTTTTCCTTTATTTCTGATCATACTACAAACCAACAATTTGGGTGTTTTTTTCTGAGTTACAGCTAAGTACTTTTTTTCCACAGCAGATTTTTATCACATTTTTTAGTTTTTTTCATCTGTTAAAGAAGAACTTCCTAAATAAACATGACTGTGTTGGGTTTTTTGTTGATTTTTTTTTTCTAGCTTATTCTCTGTGAGGTAACAGTAATAATTGACAGTTATGAAAACCAGACACTGATCCATACAATGTCTCAGACCAGAAAGTATGCATTCTTCTGGCTGGCTGCAAAACTCAAGTAAAAAGCACTTTCCTTTCAATTGTTCTGGCTTCTAAATCCCAGCTGAAGGGAAATGCATAGGTCAACCTGTCCCAAAGCTAGTCACTCCAGCATCAGCTTTCTGTGGTGCTTGCAAAAGCTGGGCGTCCACTCTTCCCCCATGCAAGACTGCCAGGCAGCAAAGAGCATATCCCATAAATCCCTCAGCTATGTATCTTCACCTGCAGATATGGCATCTTGACACTGTTGACTGCCAGGACGAGTTAGAGCAATACTCAGTTTACTGAGCTTCAGAGGAAAATATTCAACTAAACTTTCAATAAAGCCATTTCAAGAAAGGTAGTGTAAAACTTCTGTTATAAGAATTGAATTACACTCTTCTGTGCAGAAGTGTGTACCTGAACCCATACTTGGTTTAATAATGGTAATTTGCTAGCTTGACTTTCAGTGGACTAAAGACTTCATCCTTGCAGAACCATCTTGCATTGAAAAGGCTCAGGTGGTTTATAGGCCTGCCTAGGAAATATGCGGCATGTGTGCACACCAAACTGGCACGCAGCACTCTTGATAAGCTCCAAGTCTGGTCAGCAGCTTCTGTTAGGTGTATTGGTGAACTTAATCCAGCTTATTGTGTCAAATGTACTTTGCATTGTCTCTACCAAGAAGTAAATTACTGAAGAGGCAGCAAATTAAGCTGTCTTTCCACCCTACATATAGGGTTCCCTGCTGTGCAGAGACTGAAGTATGCGCTAACAAACACATCTTAGCCAATACGTGGGACTCCTCTAGAGCAGGTTTTTAAATTCCTTCTCCAACACTGTCCAGAATTGCCTTCCATAGTTGAATACAGTACTACAGGTGGAGTGTCATGAGAGGGGAGAAGAGGGGTGGAATCACCGCCCTTGACCTGCTGATGACACTGCTGGTGATGCAGTTCAGGACACAGTTGGCTTTCTAAGCTGTGAATGCAGACTGCCAGCTCCTGTTGAGCTTTTCATTGACCAACACTCCCAAGTCTTTCTCCTTAGGGCTGCTCTCAATCCAGTCTCCTCCCAGCCTGTGTTTGTGCTTGGAATTGCCCTGACTCAGGTGTAGAACATAGAACTTGGCCTTGTTGAACTTCATGAGGTTCATATGAGCCCACCTCTCCAGCCTGTCCAGGTGTCCCTGGATGACATCCCTTCTTCCAGCATGTTGACTGCACTACCCATTGACACAACTCTTTGCATGCAACCACCCAGGTAATTCCTTACCCACTGAGTGGTCCATCAAATTTATGTCTCTCCAGTTTAGAGACAAGGATGTCGTGCTGGGCAGTGTCAAATGCTTTGCACAAGTCAAAGTAGTCTTTCTTCCTTCTGTCTTCCATATTGGTAGTGTTACCTAATGGCTAATTTTCATTCATCCATTCACAGTAACAGTTTTATATTGGTAAAAAATAAAAACAAGATCAGTTCTAGACTTGTTTCCTAAGGAACAACTCTCAATTAACTAGTTCTTCTGAAGGGAAGTTGTGCATATCACCTCTCAGATGAAGTATTCAAAGTAACCAAAGTCAGTTGGCAAACTGGCAGAGAAGTTGAGGCAAGAGTAAGGGTCAGGGCAAGACCAGTGTGAGTCTGCCCAGGGTGGAACACAAGTGTATAGATTGAGGTAGGGAAAGATGTTGAAAGCTGTACTCAGAGCAGCTAGAGAAGGTCACAGATGCAGAACCAGCATCTCAATAGCAACCTCCTGTCAGGTAGAAGCACTTCCAGAATCTTTGAAACCACTTGATCATGTGGGCACTGATCATCTTGTGGGGGGACTGCTTTCCTTATGCTGGGGACTGCAGGAACACCAGGAGTGCTGCTGGAGGACATACACCTCACAGCGCAGGAATGTCTGGCAGTTTTAAAAGTTTCCACAAAGGCAGGTTTTCAGAACAGACACTGCTTTCTGCTGTTTGAGATCCAAACATTGCTGCATTGTGCTCTCACACAAGAACCAGAATACAACAGGGGGCAGGAGTAAGTATATTTGCCTTATTCTGCTTTTCTGAGGGCAGAATTGTGCCAAAATAAACAAATGGCGAGCAGCCAGCAAGATTTTTAAATTATTTTTTTTACAATCTATATATTTTAAAGCATCAATGATGAATGTTTCATGTGCATATAGGGACACTCTTCCTTTCTATTCTGCTCTTTCATGTTTTTTGTAACAGTTTTCCTTGAAGGAATCTGTTACCATTAAAAGTCCATGAAGCTAAGCTTGAAGAATTTTGATTTGTGTTTAAAAAAAAAAGAAGATAAACATATATTGAAATCCTGTACTTTACATCTGTTGGCAAACTGATATGTATCTAATATGTATCAGATATTTCATATATATCTATCATATATATGGTATAATATATGTTTGATTCTCTCTGATTCAGATATTATTTAATTCTCCACCTAATTCCTCAGATCTGTTAGAGTTTACTATTAACCAAAGTTGTCCCATTTGCACTCCAGGAAAAATTTATTTAAAAAACAATCTTGAACTTCATCCCAGACTGCCAGAAAACATCTATCCACATCTGAAGAGGATTAAATGCAAGCTCTCCAAAGCCCTGTCTGTCAATCAGCAACCTTAAAAAGCCTATCACTACAATGTCTAGACATGGAGATAACCCTCCTGATGGAAGCAGATGGTAAAGAACCTGCCACATCATGGATTTCCATGAAGGATATGATGACACAAGGTTAAATAACAGCCCCTTGGCAAAGATTTTCATAAGAGAAAGGCACTACCATATTTAGATACACACAATAGGAGAAAGTTAATAGGTTGTTTTAAATTCACCCAGGCTGAAAATTGATGAACCTGAGCCTGGGCTGTAGCAATAAATGAAGACTAATAAAAGGAAAAAGGCAAAAAAAAAAAAAAAAGAAACAAAAAAGCTATGGCAGGGACTCCAGAGCAGATTTACATCTCAAGAAATTAAATCAAGGAAACTGAGGAAGCAAAAATGATCACATTTTCTTGAAGTAAACGACTCTTCCTGAGCACTACATGCAAAAGTAGTCAGACTGTCATACTTAGTGAGAATAAAACTTAAGACTTTCATGAACCAATATATGTACAGAGTGGAATACTTAATAGGCGTAGATCCTAAATACCCTGAGACTCCCTTCTTACTCAAGAAAGTGCCTGCTGACCCAAGCAGTTTGACTGAAGGCAGAACTTGGGACTTTGCCTTCCAGGTTCTCAGATGAGGACTGTCCTCCAATCAGAATCCTCTCCATACAAAAGAAAAGGACCTTGAAAATTTTTCATTTTACTTTTCCATGTTCTCAGACCTCTACTCACCCCACTGATTCAAAGTAATATGTTGGCTTCATCCTCACCAATTTAGTTGCACTGTTGCCCAATGGACACTGCTGGGCCAGCTGTGGTGATCTTAAACCTTTTTTTTGGAGTGGAAGAGAGGTGGACAGTTTTATGGAACTGTGCAACATGTAACACATTCAAACAGCAGATAAAATATCTGGGAATCAAGGGAATACCAGATAACTTTACTAAGTTTACAAGTGTTCTTAAGACTTGATTCTTGTAAAAAAAATGTAATACCGTGTATACGGTTTTTAAGAAATGATGGCTGGGACTGGTAAAGAAAAAGAAACTTTATTATGGAATAATCAAAAAAGAGCCCTTAAGCCAGATGAGTAGCTTCCTATATGAACAACATCTGTGCACTGTACTGTGAGCAAGACAGACTGTTGTACCATGAGGAAAACCATGCACAATGCTCTGCAACCTCTCTCAAAACTTCACTTTTAAGCAGGAATATTCCAGGTGGAAAGGGTGTGGAAAAGGGCTTCTAGAGAATGGACTGTGCTAACTGTGACCAAACCTGAATGACAAAGCATGAATTTTTTGTTTGGCAAAATAAAGGAAGAGGGTGAGGAAGGAGGGAAGGGTGGTGGAAGTGACTGCTCACTTAAGTGTATTAGGAAGAGTGAGAGCTATGGTCAAGATTAATTTTTAAAGTTAGGGTCAATATTACATGATAACAAGCAGAACATAACTGCTTTTCAGAACTATGTAACTGAAAGATGTTTTTGCTCCAGGTGTGTCATGGTTTACCCTTACAGATGGCACTTCCAAGGGTAAAATAGTCCCTCTAATAAGAGACCATCAGTGTGCTGGCAGTGTAACTTCAGAGGCACAGATCTGAGAAGCAATTGTTCTTACCCATTTTTCCTGTCTAGACTGACCTTCCCTACCCCTTCACCCTAAGCCAGAACAATGAAGCTATGTTTTGATTTTTTCCTACCAATGCAAACACATGGCTGTCTCCTCAAAGATTAAAGAGAGAGGTCTCATACATTTTGCCAACCAGCCAGGAAGTCTTTGTACAAAAAACCTGATGACTCAAATTCTTCCTTTGGGTGGTATTTACTTAGAAATCAGAGGTTTTACCTGAACTCACAGTCACAGTGCACTAAGTGCTGTATGAACACACAAAACTTTGCTCCAGAGACTGAGCATGACAAAAAAAAAAAAAGCAGATGGACAAAATGGGTGCAATAAAACAAAACAAAGAAATTATTTACTCAATCAGTGCCCTGGATTAAGGAAAAAAATCCAGTAAAGTAACCAAGGAAAAGAACTCTGACATCTCATCTTATGCTGTAAGAAATTAATAATATTGCTTTGGATGTGCAGTGGCCTCTGGGCTGTAATTAAACTGAATCTATAGATACATGCATAGATTCCTTATTACTCTATATATACAGAGACCACAACAGTTTATTTCCTCTTCTGTCTAAAACAATACCAATAATTTACAAATTTATGTTAATTTTCACATTTGGCTGGTAGAAGCCTCAAGAATTTTAACAAAATAAGTAAGCTAATCAGTATGAAAGAGAACTTTAAAACCCATTCTTAAATGATGCTGTCCCAGCATTCTTATTTTGCAAATTATGTCACCACGATCTTCATGAAAAAAGACAAATAGGTAATAAAAGGCTTCTTTTTTCTTTATAATATAGAGTGTGAAAGGTGAAAAGACAGTCACTGTTTTAGGAGCTTTAAGATATGTAATGGTTTAAGGCCCTCACGCCACGCAGTTTTGCTCTCTCACTCACTCTCCTCTTTCTTTCCCAATACTGGGGGTATGGGGAAGAGAATCAAAAGAGTGCAACTCCCACAAGTTGAGATAAGAACAGTTTAGTCACTAAAGTATAACATAAATCACTACTGCTACCACCAATAATAATACAAGAGAAGTACAAGGAAAGAGAATACAATAGATCTTCACCTGATTCCTAGCCACGCCACGCAGTGCCCCCCCATAACCTGATACCAAGCTCAACTACCCAGTGCACCCCCCATCACCTCATACCAAGTCTTGACTAGGCTGTGCACACCCCCCCTGCACCACCTCCCTTCCGGGTATCTGCTCTCTGTTTCTACATCCTAGGCATGATGTGCTGTGGTATGGAATACCTCTTTGGTCAGTTTGGGTCAGGTGCCCTGTCTCTGCTTCGTCCTGACCTCCTCCAGGCTTCCCCTCCTCCCTGGCAGGGCATGAAACTCAGAAAGTCCTTGGCCAGCCTAAACATTCTAAGCCATAACTATAAACATTGATGTTATCAGCACTGTTCTCAAGCTGAAAATCAAAAGCACAGTGCTGCACCAGCTACTACTTAAAGGAGAAAAATTACTGCTGCTGCTGAACCCATGACAGCAGATAAAATCAGGGAATAAAGCAAAGACACCAGATGCTATTAAAAGAGAATACATTGGTATAAATGTTCCTGTCTCTTAGTTTCTGAAATAACTAAGGTACTGGCACAAAAGTAGTATGCAAGTAGAGTGTGCTTAGGCAAAAAAGTGAGAAAGTGTTAAGAAATAAAAAAATCACATCTAATCTACTGCCGCATTCAGAAAAGTCCAAATCAAAGTAAGACCCAAAAAAAAAAAAAAAATCCCCATGAGATAGTAAGGAAATGACTGAAAGTGTTTGCTGGACTCCTGTTTGCCTTGCATCTCTGGGAGGACTCTATTAGTGGTGGCTGTGTCAAACAAAAGTTGCTCTGTGGTCAGAATATGAGTAGTTTCATTTTCTGCAACCTGTCACGTAGATTTACACCCTTTGGTGTAATAGAAATAGCCAATTTTTGCCTTTATGTGACCCTTGAAGAAGATATTTCCTGATCTTGTGTGAAAAATTAAGGTGGGTAGAAAGGAAACCAGCAGTATGACGAATGCAAGCCTGCGCTCACTAATATGCAACATGAAAAGGAAGACCACAACACATTTTTTTCACTCAGGGATAGAAAAAGACAGAAAGCTCTGAGGATAGGAGAAGAAAGAACAAGATAATCAAGGGAACATCCCTTCAAAGCATGCCAATAGAAATGTGCTATTTTGAAAGAGACACATGGAAAGGACGAGAGGAAGCAGTGTAAGATGGGTAACAAATGAACATAGGAGAGACTTTCGAAATAACTGCTTTCCCTAGCAGTTGACACTCACCAGTTATGGATTAGAAATGGCAGTAACTCATGGGAAACCTCTCCACCTGCACAGCTAATACCAGTATGTATGGATGCAGGTAGGTGGCAGGAGCTTAATGGGTGAGAGTATCACCAGCTGAGGCTTGGAACACAGACATTAGTGTCTCTGGAGGTACTGAGACTACATTTCTGCAATTGTTGCAGAAATAGTGAAGTTCTGCATGTTCCTCACAAATGACTGTGCCAGACACCCAAGCTGAAAGGATGTGCAAACACATGGTTCAGTGTTAGGGCAGGGCTGGTATATCAGTGTTGTGGAATACCACACACAAGACACATTGTGGTGATACTCTATAATTTCCTTTTTTAAGGAGACTGAAAAGACCCTCCAAAAATGGGGCTACAGCTTTTCTTAATTTCTTCCTCCCCCCACCTCCCCATTTGACCTCTATATCTTCTTAGTACTATGTACACATGATGCTCTCCTTAAGCAAGCTGGCCCTGGTAGATGCAGAAGAGCTTGCTTGCTCACACTTTCCTTCAGAGGATGCGGCCTTGTAATGTTCAATAGTGGCATTTGGCTTTGGGACACATACTGAAAGCTCAATATTAGGGACAACACTGGGTGAAAGTAATAGGAAGAAGAGGAAAATAACACATCACCAGTGGCTTGATAAGAAGAGGTGAAAAAAGTATCTATATCCTCAGCACAACAAATTTTACTTTAGGTGTGAAAGAGGAGGGGAGACTGTGGGACCTTGAAAGAGCTATGCTGACTGGCTTAGCACATGGTGTTAGCTTTACTATCATCTTTAGAAATGTTTTCCATGGAAGATATAATGAAATTCACATCACTACTTCACTGCTTTTGGTGTACTAAGAATATGGCAGTATCAGAGATAGCTGAGACAGAACTGTGTTTTCCTGACATATTGCTGGAAAGAAGGGTGAATATGAAAAGGGGGATGGGGGATGGTGGAAAAATGGAAGAGAAATCTTGTAAATGCTCTCTCACAACCATAGAAATTACATGTAATTTGATCCTTTCATAAGATTTTTCTAATACCTAAAAAGGGGGATAATCCTCAGCTCAGCATAAAATGTTTGAGGGGATTAGCTATCCTTCCTGGTCAGACGGATAGTGGTAATTCACACTTCACAAGTCTCCCAGTAGCTGGTCTCTAATAGCTCCTGTAAGGCTACTAATTATCCTATAAAATTACCTGGCACTTGAACTGGCAACCATTTTTACTGCCTGGAGGTGACTGTTAAACAATCTGTGTCTATTGGCAAGCAACACCACGCATATACCCTTGCAAGCCCCTTCCCCCATGATGGTTATGTGAAATTGCATGGCACATTCACCACACTGATTACTTATTTTTTGTATCCTGCCTATGTTCGTCACCTCACATACCAGAGGATATATGAAGTGTGTCCTCCAAGGCAACATTCACTCCAGCTTGTCACTAAAGAGAAATAGGTCAATGGTACCTGTGACTTTGTCAATGGCAGTTGAGGTCAAACACTGAAAACATGAGCTTTAAATCATAGCCATAAGGAAGATATCTATCAGTGATGCTTTAGGCATCTCTGTGCTATGCCCTGGTTCAAAACTTGCTTTTGACATGTCCCAGCTGTAAGCATATGGTGTGTGTTCAATCTTCAACATTTTGCCTTAGAAGCCAATGGCACGAACATTTGGTGAGGATGTGCATGGGATTTGGAAGAAGCAGAAATTATCTAGACAGTTGTTTTATTTGAAAGGTTTAGATGTATTCTGAAAGAGGCATTAATTATTAGTGATAGTGTGACTGATACTGGTTTGCTTTTATTAGCTAGGAAGACCATGATTGGATCCTGAATAAATTGGACAATGCTGCTTAACAGCTGGTAAATCCCTCACTTCCCTCCAGTCGCAAAACCTTGAATTCAGGTAACTCATGCATTCAACTTATTTTCCATAGGCTGAAATATCTGCAAATTGATTTCTACTCTCTAATCTGGTATAGTTATTTCTGCTCATCACAGGCTTTTTCCACATTTGGCTTAACTCTGTAATATGGGATCTCTCAGAATCAGGAAATGCTTAGAGCTGATCTTTGCAAAATATGAATTAAGCTCATAGGCTGTCTTAATTTTGGTGATTGTGGCTTCCTCCCAACATTCAATTTCCGTATTGAAGTCATCATTCCAATGGACTCAAAAGAATAGAAGAGAGAACAGTTCCAGCGAGCCTCATGTGGCTCCATGGTTTATCATCTGCCTTGCAGGGAATATCAGCTGTTTGTAGCACAGACTTGTATATAGTGACAAGTGGAAAGGTTGAATTTGTTCTCAGAATATTTACTCTATTTTACTGTCATTGTTGCACTTTTATGAAGGGCTTATGTACTAATGTGGTTCTTAAACCTGTAGGCAAATATACATCGATATATGGTGTTTCTGTGTACTTATGTAAATCCAGGTCTAACATCAGGATGGTGGTCAAGGGATGGTCTATGCCCTTTAAGATATTGGCTGACTAATATTGAGAGATTCCTCTGAGTTAGTTACAAACAGGACTCACATTTTAGCTTGGATCAATCTGCATGTCAAAACGCAGTGTTTAGAGGAATTTTGAATACAATCTTTTTATTTGGGTTTAGCATTAGTTTTTAAAGCTATGCCATAAAAAGGACCTGTTTCTCTTGCCCAATGCCAGGATGAAAAATCATCAGCCCAGTGCTGTTTACCTCTGAAACACAGCTTGAAAAGGAGACTGCAAATGAAACAAAGTCTAAGCTAAACACAGTCGTTTGCCTCAGGTGGATACTTTCCTGGTGTTAGAATGCAATAAAGCTGGGTGACACAAACCTCTGTAGCATGAATACTTTTAGCATTAATTAGAGTTAAAATGCCAGTAGCAATTAAAAAATATTATTTTAAAAAATTAGGGTAAAATTGTTTGAGTACTCAAGGCTCCTAAAGTTGCACAGGTGCAACTAAACATTTATATATTTCCCTGTATTATGTAATTCTTCAGTTATATTAAGACTGACTTATAACATGAGGTTGGCTGAGCCTGAATCAGAAAATATGGTATGCTTGCCTCTATGTATACAGCCAGCGGCATTTTTGAAAATTCACATCTGAAATTAGTTTCCTTCCTTTTGCTCATTTAAGTTAGAAATTTTTTTTGAGTCAGTTGAAGATGCCTTTTAGTGCTTCTCCTATTACATTCTTGGTAGAAACTTTTTTCCCTTGCACAAAATTATTTTCTTGTGCCAAAGTGCTGGAGGGAGAATTTCAGTGGTAAATTTGCAGTATGAGTGTGTATAGATGTCAGCTACCAGTGCGCTATCTCCTTCTGTAGTCTATAAGGTGATGGAGACAGGCAGGTTGGATGCTGATTCCTAGCTTCCTATGTAGTCTGTAAAGTGGTTGTAGAAATGCCCACTTAAAATCACTGTTCCTCAATTTACTTAGAGGTGGTGAAGGACCTCTCCTTTTGTCTGGGCCTGTGCAAGGATGCACAAAATTCATGATAAGACCTCCAGCTTGAAAAGTTTCTTGGCTAGGTTTTGTGATATTGCCATCAGAAACCTGAGAATTCCAGAGTTTTGAGCTCTCCAAGATTCAAATATTATTGTGGCCTAACAGACAAAAGGACAGTGCAAACTAATCCCTAACTAAGAGTATTGCAATTTGGTCTTTTGCCGTCATAGAATAGGTAAAGTCAGAACTTGTAAACACTGATATTTCTTCTTGAGGGAGCAAACCAACTGGAGATTTGGCTTTGAGGCTGAAAACACCCAATGCATTCAGCAATCTTTAAAAGATGTATTGCTTGTCACCCCTCTCTACTTACTAAGAAGGAATGTCAGACATTTCTGAAAAGATGGTGAGTTAGTTGTCAAATGTAACAAAGATAGAACATAATTTCCAGAAGAAAGTCTATGTAAATTATAATACTCATCTTCTACACTAAACCGCAGCTATGATCATTTTAAGTGATTTTTGTATGGCATTTAAAATGAAATGTGATTCTCTTGTTCATTCTCTGGCAATATGCCTTGAAATACTCAATTACATGCCAGTCCCAATAGGATCTCAGTAAGAGGTTTTAAACAGGTATCTTATCTATCACATTATCTAATGCAATTTGAATACTATCAATGTTGCAATAAATAAAGATAAATTAAGTAATATAAGTGTTATAGCTTTGGATCAATAGACTGGCAGCAGCTGAGGAGATCCATGTATATACTCTTCTCTTTAAAGAATGGTTTCAGGACTTGGCACCAGAGCAATTTCTACTGCCTTATATCAAAGTCTATTTCAGGGATAAAAACAAAGTGAAACCTAAACTACATTATTATTTCTGAAAGCATAGATGAGTGTGTTTTTGAAACATATGGAAGTACATTATCTGCATTATGACACAAATTACTGCTTAAATGCTGAATGGAAGAGGCTGCTGAGGGATGCAACTAGCAGCACAATTGAGCACTTGGCTTTTCCATGCAGCACCAAATTAGATGAGGTATGTACATGTGCATGCCTCTGTGTGTGAATGTGCTAACATGCTGGCCATTTGTACTGCTACCAATGGAGCTGACCATATTGTTCTAAATATTCACTGGACAAGTTTATTCCATTCCTTTAAACACATAAGCATATACACCGTTTTACTGATATTAAGTCTCATGTTTCAGCAAAGGAAACTTATGTATTAATGTCAACCTCACAAGATAAGGGTTTGTACCTTTTTTTATTTCTTAGCACAAACTGTTCACAATGGCCATGCTGTTTAGCTTGACTCTGTGTTTAGTTCTACTGATGGCTGGAGCAGAAGTATGGGAAAGTTTGTGTAATATCACATGGCATTACTTTTGCTCTCTAACTTTATGATTTGAATATTAAACATCATTAGAAATACCCCTTAGAATGGTTGGTTTTAAATAATAATAATTTTATATAAGGATGGTGGCAACAAACAAGCCAACTCATTTTAAGACTGGACTTAATTGTTTGTGAATATAATCATATGACATGGTGGTATGAGTTATGTTGACTCTACAGTTCCTTCCTGGGCCCATGATTTATGTTTCTAACAGGATCCTAGGATCAAGTTGCTTTCTTCTGCCTTTTTTATGGCCTGGCTCTGGTCCTTCAAAGTCCATGCAACCCCCTGTCTTGGGAGCCCCTTAGCCTTCACAGTGAGAAGCTGTGAAAAACCTTTGTTTTCACATTTGATGACAGGCTGGCTGTGGGGAAATGAAGGTAAAGAGAGGAGAGCTCCATCACTGTCCAATTTGCTTTGTTGCAAGCTTCTTAGCTTCATGTCATATTTTAACAAAGATTTATAACATGCTGACTAGCTAAGGCCCCAGGGTTGCTAGAAGAAAAGTGGGGGGAGGGAACAAAAGCTGCTAATAGAAATGTAACATTACATTATGATAATTAGCATGAAATGTGAAGATTTTTATAAATTGCTTATCTGGTTTAATTATTCTTCTTCTGTAATATTAATGCACGGATAAAGAACAGTTAATTGGAAAATAAATGAGAGATCTAAATGTATTCTCCCCCCCTATGTATATCAAGGGAAGCATGGATATTAAATCTTGAACTTCCAAATTCTTGTTGATATATTGTAGAAATGTATAAAATAATCAAACATTTGTTATAAACCAAACTTTGTCAAATCTCATTTCTGATGGATTAGCTAGTGAAAGAGTCCTGATGTTGTGAAACCAGTGCAGTTTGTAAAATTTTCTTAAACAATTCCTTTGTCACCACTATCACTAACAAAACCTATCTATCTGTAAGTGGTCTCTAAATGGCATTTCCCTTCTTTACCTCTACATCTTCATGTACCACAAATATGAATCTCCTGTACAGACAAAAGCATTTTTCAAGCATGAACAAAAAGGCTATAGGATGACAGTAATTTTCCATTAAGTCTTCTTGGAAGCCACTGCAAAACAAAACTATATGTATGTCCCCACTGTCTACATATATTAATGTGTTATGTACATGCTTCATAATTGAAGAATAAATGTAAAAACCTATTACCTGTATTGATAGCCAGAGGCATAAAATTGAAAAGATAGGAGGAAAATAAAACCTGAGAAATGCAGCGGATGCAGAAGTAAACATCTTTAAACCAAAATTAGGGCTTAGAGTTTCTGCTCTACTGCAGTTTCATGTTTATTAAAAGGATTTATCCTGGAATCATCAAGATTGAGGCCACTAGCTGTTCAGTTCTCCTCCATTTACCTTTTTCCAAGATTTCCAAGTTATGAGGATTACAAAAAATCCATCCATGAAAACCCCCATGCATAGCATTTTGCATACTCCATGAAAACTATACTCCACAGACAACATGGAGTTCACTTTTCCTTTCCTCCTACTTCCAACCCTCCTTTCCATTTTGTACTTTTAAACTATAATGAGTGCACAGTTAATGCTAATCAGGCAATGTTTCTCCTACATAAACACTGTAATTTCTTCCACAAATTTCCTTTCTTTTCTCTCTTTTTTTTTTTTTTTTTTTCAGGTCAGGGAGAGTAATATAGAGAAAATCCTCAGAAAATCAAAGAAATTAACATACAGACTGATGTTTATGCTAACATATGTGGAGCTTGTTAATTACAGGATGCATAACTGCTAATCTCTGAAGCGCAAATTCTACTTTCTGACAACCATATTGCCGAGCTTTCTTTTAGAAATAGTCTTTCTTTGCGGGTTATTTTAAAATATCAGCCCAGGTGCCATGAAGATAACTGGTCTTAAAAGTAGGGAGTGCATATGATATTTTGGGCTAGAGAGGTAAAACTGGTTAATGCTGAGGTCTGAGTTTTTCCTGTATTTCCCTATTTGTCCCAGCTGCAACATGAAGAATTGCTTCAGAAAGATGAATGTGTAGCTTGCCCACCATATACCTTGCCAGGAACAGCGAGCTCAGTGAGGCAGCAATGTGGTCATGTCTAGGTTTTGTGGAGACAGAGAACCTTGCTTGGCCTTTGAGGGCTAAAGAGGGACGTTCCCAGAAAACTGAGCTTGGGAAAGGCTCCTTTACTACAAAACCAGTAACTGCTGGATGACAGACATGCTTTCTAATGCTCCAAACTTAATATCATTGTTGAAGCAGGTATTTCAGATTTTATTAGTCAAGCATCAAATTCTAGGGGTTTTTTATTATTTTGTTTTTTGCTTGATACAGTCACTTATGTTATAAACTAATACCAGGGGTGGTTTGAATAAGGGACGCTGGCCATAACTTTAATATAATCATAATGAATAATTTATTATAGGCAACAAATTAGAATAATAAAGGCATATTTATAGTTGCTTTATAGTGAGTGTTCCAATCTCTAGCACACTAGAATGGATGTGTTTTATGTATGTTATTTGTGTAGCAGTTTTTTTACATTGAACTGTCGTGGTTTGAGACAAATGCCTTAAAGGGATTATTTCCCAAACTAAAATGTGGTGCAAAAATGTTACTAAGCCCAGTCCCTTAACAGGATCTTCCCTGACCTTCATTTTCTAGTGATACATAAAATGGGCCACTTCACATTCCAGATAAAAATAATAAAGTTCCACACCTTATAGAGGACTTGGAAAGTACATGAAAGAGTGAACGTGTTTCCTTTCGGTTTTCTGCTATCTGTCCAGGCGCATCATCAGGATGAGATGCACCCTGACTAGAGACCCATGACAGAAATTAAGCCTGACTCATGGCAAAGAGCCACTTCAGATGCTTGGAAGGTGCCAGGGAAGCTGTTTGATAGGACCCTTATTTGTAGGTAAAAAGTCGTAGAATCATAGAATAGTTAGGATTGGAAAGGACCTTAAGATCATCCAATTCCAACCACCCTGCCAGGGGCAGGGGTACCTCCCACTAAACCATGCCACCCAAGGCTATGTCCAACCCAGCCTTGAACACCTCCAGCGATGGAGCATTCACAACTTCCCTGGGCAGCCCATTCCTGCGCCTCATCACCCTTGCACTAAGGAATTTCTTCCTCAGATCCAATCTGAACTTCTCCTGTTTAAGTTTGAACCTGCTACCCCTTGTCCTATCACTACAGTCCCTCATGAAGAGTTCCTCCCCAGCATCCCTATAGGTCCCCTTCAGATACTGGAAGGCTGCTATGAGGTCTCTATGCAGCTTTCTCTTCCCCAGGCTGAACAGGCACAACTTTCTCAGCCTATCTTCATACAGGAGGTGCTTTAGTCCCCTTATCATCCTCGTGGCCCCCCTCTGGACTTGTTCCAACTGTTCCACGTCCTTTTTATATTTTGGACACCAGAACTGCACACAATACTCCAAGTGAGGTCTCATGAGATGATATGAGAGCTTCTGCTCTACTGAGATTGGTTTTGCTCAGGAAGAAACCAAATCAATAAAGGAGTCCCCCAGAAACCCCCTGTGTGCATTATTTTAACTCATGGATGGAGTTAACACTCAGAGGCAATTTGACTTCTCCAAGCCCACTTGGCACTAATGCTTGAAAAGCCGGCTGTGATCAAAGCAGAGGAGTAGAAGGAGGTCCCCTCATTCGTGGCACTTTTGTATGCTAAATGCATCCATAGACACCATTTTTCTGGTTTAATAAGCACTGAAAAACAGATTATGCTGTACATATAGACCTAATGCAGTAGGGAAGACAATATTTTGAATATTGCTATTAATTATATACAAAGCATTTGAGCAAGAAAACAAAATTAAGATTGTAATATAATGGAATAGTGAGAGATGTATTACCTAGCTAGATTTTCAAACAAAAGATGCAAATAAGTAGATTTGAGCAGTGGCTCATGAAAGTCTTCTCTTTTTCTATGTGGTTAATTTTGGTTTGATTTACTGCCTCTTGCAGGGTCAACCTAATTATTTTTATCCTCATGTGTAAGATAGTGTGAATGCACACAGAGGATGTAGGACAGATCATGTGTGTGTTTTTGCTTGCATATAGAAATATACATGAATTCACTCGTGTATACATACATATGACCTCTTTATGTCTGTGTTCATGTGCATGCACATACACATGCACTCAGTATATCCAATATTTTAAGCCACAGAATGATTCTTTTTGCTATCAGCTACAGTAGTAAGCCTTTCTATCCCTGCTCTGCTCTGATAAAGCTGCCCTGCCATCACTGACCTGAAATCTCAGCAAGCTGATGGGTAGATCTTGTTTCTGATATGCATTTTGAGGAGTGTTCAGTACAAATCCAATCTGGGTTGTAAGCTAGCTGATGCATGGCTGACCTTCTGTTCCTTATTTAACACAATCTTATTTTTCTCATTCCTTATACCAAATTCAGTTTAAGGGTCTATGTTCAGCCTAAATTTGAAAACAAAACATACTTCAGCTGATAGGAGGAATCTGTACACAAGAGCAAGTGAAAAGAAAGAGCTGCACACTTTTTCGGCCATAATTTAGTACACAGATGGTAATGATAGTAGGTGTTGGTTGCAAGAAATGAGTTGTTTAGGAAGATTTGCTCAGCTGAATTTTGATTTTGTTTCCAGCAGACCTCCTCACATGGTATTGTTTATGCAAATATACCCTCTTTTCAAAAAGCGTCTGGCTTCAGAAAAACCCTGGCAGTAGAGCACAAAAGCTAAGTTGTACAGCAGCTAGCAGACCTGAAAAGACAGGCTGAATGGAGCAATGGATGCAATATGCAGGCAGCCAGACAAACAGAAGAACCATTCTTTTCTGGGTACCAGTGGTGTGTGGAGAAGGCAGCCTACCCCACAGGGAGTAAGAAAAGGCCCTGAAATGGGGGTAACTGCCCTGTTCCTACAGAAAAAAATAGAAAAGGCTACAGGGAGCAGAGCCAAGCATTATAGACACAACTGCGCTTGAGACATAAAACAGCTTTAACCCACTTTTAGGACCTCTTGTGGTGTTGCTAACTTTGCCAAGTGCAAATTAGTAGGAAAACAAATCTAAGTTGCTTGTAGGTAAGAAAGACGAAAATAGGAAAAGTAAAACAACTCAAGTTACAGCAGTAACTTTCTAACTCCAGGAAAGAATGAAGAGGTTTTCTTTTTGCTGTTAACTTTAGTAGGTAGGGACAATGGGAAATATTTTTCAAGCAGCAAATATTTAGCTGAGATGCAGTCTCTGCAGTCAAATACAAATACATGTAGTCACATATAGGCAGGGAGAGCAAGAGACTACTAGTATAAGGATGTCACATTGCACAATATACGCATAACATGAAATACTAATGTTTCTGAATGCTATTTAAGTGTATATATAGACGTACTTTTCACCCAGCAAGTGTTTTATTTCTGCTTGTAATTTAAAAGCTCAGTAGAACTCAACCATTATGTAGAAAAAACCTATTTATATATCATTTGTAGGTACCATTATCATATATACATTATATATATATCACTTTTTTGCAACTTTAACATTACCAGCTTATTTGCCAAAACCACTGGTGTCAGTGTCCAATATCTTTGTATGTCTTCTCAAATATGTGACATAATGCTTCACATACAAACAGTTTTTAAAGAAAAAAACATTATTGTTAGTTTTCTAATAAAATTCCCACTTTGTATATATTTTCCCAAATGCTGCATATAAATGTAACAGGTTTGTTTCACACACAAAAAAACCCACCTACAACCTCAGAAAGTTCCAATATCATGTTGTATGCATAACTGCAAATTCAAATGTGGATTCATTTAATCTGTTTTGCTTGGTGTTTTCAAAGGGTTTCACGTGTTATGAAGAAACCATCAGCTCTGTTAAGTGAAACTTTTGTCAGGTCATTCCTATGTTGAATATATGAATAATGTATTTTTAATTTCAGTATTTCCGGATGCTCGTCTTTTAAATGAAGGAACATCTCTAGAAAGGCTGCTTGAAAAGGCAGTCAGAGATAGCAAGAACAGCACAGAGAAAGCACCATGAATTGCAGTTGTGCGAAATCTGGTCGTTAATTCAACCTTATATCTAATTCTTTTTATGCCAGAAAATCTGAAAACTGAGTACAAGAGAGGATGGCATCATCTGCATTTCAGTGGCCTGCCTTCAATATAAAAGCTATCTTCTTATCTCTCTTTTTTGTCCTCCTACAAGAACAGTAACAGAGGCAAGGCCTTTCTTGGAGGGTTTGGTGTTAGAGTGAGGGGTTATTTGCCATCTGCCATCAGCTTGTAGTTTGCATATCAATAAAAAAATTAATAAACTAATTTCAGGCATATATGATACAGTTAATGTGGAAGGCCCATTGTTAGGAAAGAAATAGTATATTCTTATCAGTGGCTTTAAACAGCTATTCATCATTTCTAAAGGGCAATTATTTGGAATCTATTAAACTAGAATTCATAATACCCCTGCATACTGAATTTTAAATAGAAATCTGTATTTAGATGAAGGAATACATTAGTGTAAGTCATTAGAGCACTGAAAATCCATGACTTGTTCATTTTTCACTCACTTTTTTTTTTTTTTCTGAGAATATGAAGTACAAAGTCTTTGAGCATATACGAACATTTCCCAAATTCTGCCCTTTTAGGGGAAAGTTTGGATAACAGCAAATTCAACCATTTATTCACTTTGTTTCAAGTGTGGCAAATTTCTGCTGTGACAATAAACTGTCCAGGAAAAATATTTCAGTAAGTAAACAGAAGATACATAACAAGGCAAGCAGATAAGATAGAGAGATAGGCATGTGCATCTGCATATGGCTGTTGGGCAGTCTAGGGGTAAAGGATATGGTTCCAGAATACTTCCTTAGGTTAGTATGAAAACTCATCTGAGGATGCAAGACAAATATTTCTTGTCAAAAGCTTTCTAATGGGTATTTCATTTTAATGTGCTAGTTATTTAAAGTTGTTTACAAGGCTCGATAAAAATAATTTATTCAAAACTTGTAATAGAAAATGATAACAGGACTGGAGAATAGAACTTGTATCAACACAGTAAATGCTACTGAGCCTCACAAGCAGGTAAAACAAATAAAAAACTCTAAGATCCAATAAAGATAAAAACATAAGCTAAAATTCACCATCATTTACTGCACATATTTTCACAGTAAATCTGGTTTAAGAGTTAAAAAAGCACAGCATACGGATGCCTTGCATCTGCTTTGGAGCTATGTGTATCTCTCTTACTCCAGCAAGTGCACTGTTAAAACATCACTTTTCACAGGTTTGACACACATGTATACATGCATATATCTGTGCACTCACATATGTGTGTGCATACTTGCACACCTTTGTGCTAAGAAATTTTTCAACAAGAGATTTACCCCACTGAATGTATAGTGAAAAGTTATTCAATAACATAATAATAAAAGCTCTGTATCTACTGCTATTCAGGATCCTACTACTCATTAATAGCAACAATAAAAAGACTGTATGGAAGTAAAGGTCTTGCTTTAGCCTGATGCTTTCTTGTCTGTGCAAGGATGATGTTGTGATTCTGTTTTTGTATAAACAGAAAGAAATTACTCACAAACAGGGAGGTATTAAATAAGCTTTCTGGGGCTCCTGGCTGCTTCAGTGTTGATGGGTAGAGAGGAAGGAGGTTGCATATTTCATGCCATGGTTGGGCACCATCCCCACCAGACCTCCTAGAAGGAGAGCAGGTTACCCCGTGGGACCAAGCAACTGCAGCCATTGGGAGCATTTTAGTGTACAGGGTGGAATGGGCTGAACCTGATTTAAAATCTTTATGTTCCCTGGCAAAGCCAAACACTTGATTTATTGCAAGCTTTTTTATTGCCTTGTTAATCTGGCTCCTCATTATGGTTTTAGAGATGGAGACTTATTTGTCATTCTGCATCTGTGGTTTTGGGTTTGAGGAGGATGCTAAACATTCTTAAGAGAGGTTGCATTTTTGTTGCAAAGAACTTTCCTGAACTTATTTTCCACACTGTGGCCTACATTTCTCCTCACTTTAGGAAGCAGACAGCCACTGATGTATTTCTAGGTGCAGAACTGTATTAGCAGTCTTGGAAGAGCATTCATAAACTAGACTTCAGGTAAACTAGATTTCACTAGGTCAGGCTCCTACAGCTAGGCTCGTGTTACATTTGGCCACCTATTACTCTGTGATGTTGTTACTGATGCATGATACCCGATATATTAATCTAAGCAAGACGTACACAAGCACACAATAAACTTACATGGACTTGGCATGAATGAGTCTCAGAAGTATTTTATGAGCTGCATGATGTAGCAGCTACTGCTTGAAAACGTTTGGGCTTTTTCAGTTTATTATGGTAATAGGCAGATGTAAATTAATAATTATGGCAAACTCAAAATAATCTGACAAACTTAAATTTCAGTGAAATAAATTTAGGGTTAAATTTATTATATTATCTATGCCCCATACTTAGAGGAAAACACACAGACACAATGGGCCTGTGATTTCTTTCTCCTTGTGTTATCCCACATCCGGATAGACACAGTTCAACAAATGTACGATAATAGAGAAAGTCAAAAAGACTGCTGCATTTATGCCTCTAACTTAAACTTGATGCAAAGCACCTACTTAGTTTTCGGCATGGATTCTTCAGGTTTCTTCTAACTCAATGAAAAGAAGTCAACTTTCAATAATGTCAGGCTAATCCGAAACACGTTTGGCTTAGCAGCCCTTTGAAAGATTAAGATGTAGTTAAACAGATAGAAAAGGAAGAAAGATTTAGAGAGAAGTCTTTGGTCTAAATGACTTACCTGGAAGCCAAACAACAAGATATTGGGTATGATAATTAAATTGTTGTGGGTGAAAAACTACTGGAAGAGGTGCATGCCCCAGCAAAGCAGCTGAATACATCTTCAACGTGAGTGAATAAGAATGATCTCTGTGTTAAATGGGACTTATTCATTCAGTTTGAAGTTAGGCATGTGCATAAGAAGCAACTGTAGAATTGGGTACAGAATGCTCATCCCTTCACAAAATCAATCCTGGCACAAGTGGCAAGAGATCAGGTCAATATAATTAGTAGCTCTCAATCTCAATTAGGAAACTTAAATAGACAACAGTTCAGATTGCGAAAGAATTTATGTTCATATTTTAAAGGCACACTTGAAACACATCCAGAGTGCCATGCCCTCCATTAATTGTCATCTTGTCAAGTTTAATACATTAATGACTTAGTCTCTGTCTTATGCAGTGTTCAGCACATCAGAGAGAATATCACCACGCAGAACTGTCTACCCTGTCACTAGTATGAGATGCAGAATAAATTGTTACTGAATCTAAATTTAGGTACCCGGAGAGGATATGCTGAGCAAGTGAAAACACAGAAGCAAAATGATATACCATAGTGTCATGGGTTCAGCAGCAGCAGACATTTTTCTTTAAGTAGTAGCTGGTGTAGCACTGTGTTTTGGATTTTCGGCTTGGGAAC